>NW_019060734.1:337393-365670 GCF_000696155.1 Zootermopsis nevadensis | reverse complement strand
TTTTAATAAGATAATAAAATATAAAATATTTAAAATATCATTTCACGTTCCGCGAACGTGAAATGATATTTTAAATATTTTATATTTTATTATCTTATTAAAAAATTGTGATTTGATGGAAAATATTAAAATATTAACCTAATTCACAATATGACGCAAATATACTTACCTCAAGGATGTTGTTCATATTGAAATAATTAGGGTCTGATTAAGTCGTTTCAGACGAACGATCGTAAATTTATTAAATACGAAACAGCTGTCTTCTGAATCCATCATTTCTTTCAGTTAAATAGTAATGTATATTAATGTGTTTGTGCAACGAGAGAAAGTATTTCGCCATTACAGTCTTGTAGCGTTTCTGTGAAATTGACAGCGACATTTTCACTTGTCAGCAAAGATAAAATAGGATAAAGGACTGTCAGAAAGACATTAATATATCCACCCATGTATTTCACTGAAGTTTCTTGTAATTTCATTGAATACATTATTCAAATCAATAGCAAAACAAGTCGCTAAGTAAAATGTTTTTTTTTCTTAAAACTCTGTCTTGGTTTTGTAAGTAGCTTTCCATATTAAGTGAGGAAGGATTATCAGAAATGTACTACATTAATTAACGTTTTCATCGCAAAAAAATAATCTTAAATTTTTCATAAATTTATCTCGAGTCGGGTAAATCTCATACACACGCTTTCGAATCGGTAATACTTTTTAACTTCCAATTCGATAGGGTTTTTTTTTACATGCAATGCAGTTACCATAACTTGAAGATATTTATTTTTAATTGGAAATTGTTATGATTGGTGTTATAAACCTAAAACCATTCTCGTTGATCCGATGATAGTGCGAAATTGTCCCATACCACTAATTAGAAAATTATTATAATGATCCAATATAAACTGTAAGGCATCGTCTATTTAAAAAAAATACGAAATAATTCATGCATATGACCCGGACTAAGTTTTATCAAATTAAATATAATATGAAGATAACTGTTTACAAATTAATTTCTAAATTTTTGTCCTTAAATCAGAATGCATTGTATCGGAATACTAGCTACAAATTCTCATTTATGTAACCCCCCCCCCAAAAAAAATGTCTTATTTATCTGTATGTATGTTCCACACATGGGATATCAGAGAATATTGTTTTTATGATCATTTATAGGACATATTTATGGATATTAATCTGCGTAAATGTTTAGGAGAATTTTAGATGCAGACATTTTGTTACAAATGCAATGAGAATGTTTACGTAAAATTAATTTCAAAAGGGAAATGTCAAAAGTGTTCAGTTTTAAAGTATCCGAGGGCCTTCCGTAAGTTATGAATCAAATTAATACGTAATTTTAATTTGTAATTTAATATTTCATAGTTTTGTAGCTTCAGAATTGGTTCCATTTAATAAGGCAATACAAATGTATGCAACCTATAATACAATACCAATAATAGAGACATATTGAAACAAATAATATATAGAATGTTGATAAATACGATAACAAGAGTAATTAGATAAATGGGACATATTTCAGATTTGCGTTCATTCTGGACACTATAATTAAATTAACTAAAATGTCACGTACATCAATGTTAAAACAAATATAGTCGGTCTTTGCAAACATACAAGTGTCTTTCCTGTGTAACTTACGTTCAACCGGCAGTTCCGCTCAATATCTGAAGTCAGTAGAAATGCAGCCGGAGATGTAGGCCTATTTGAGGGGAACAATCTGACCTTAAATCGTGGTCCTGGCGTCCTTCGTCCTCTGCTCTCACTCACTTACTGACACACGCCTGCGTATTGCTCACACAGACAGACAAACCAACCCCTTGTCCCTAGAAATGCCAAACGTTCATCAAGTGCATGGTTTAATTACGTCATGTAGCGTCACATTCACCCCGTGCGTCGAATTAGCAGTGCCTTCTGCTTAGACGGAAGTTCGCAAGGTGCATTTGATTAACGGTCTGAAGTCTAGATTTCAGGACACAACTGTATTCATACGCGTGAGAAAATTAAATCTTACAAAAAAGTTCTCATATTTTAATATTTTCCGTCAAATTCACAATTTTAATAAGATAATAAAATATATAAAATATTTAAAATATGACGCAAGTATACTACCTTATTATTATTAACCTAAATATTAACCTAATTCACAATATGACGCAAATATACTACCTTATGAAAAAAGTTCTCCTTGGATAGAGAAATGCGGGACAAATTTCTATTCTTTGTATTCCAAAAAGTAGGCACAGGGTTATCCAAAAAGACGTGACTCATCTTCAAAAACGTTAAATGTAATTCCTTAGACTAAAACAATTGAATATTACTTAACGGTGAACAACAGACATTTTAAACTTCACGTTGTTAACGCTTACTAATTTGTAATCGTTTCTTTCTAAGGTTGTCTAAATTTTAAGTCATGCTCGTTATTAATATTTCATTTCAACATTACTTAGCCACACCCTTAAACCCTTCAAAGCCCATCAATAACATTATATACCACCCTCTTTAATATTCAATAAATCTGCATTCTCCAGAAACAAATTATTATTTCTCTAAACGTCATTAATTAAATCTTCTCATGGTTACGAAAATTAATACGACAGTCTTCTGAGATAATGGGGCATGTAGCCTGGTAGCACTTTCCCGACGTTTCATAGGTGCTAGCTGCCTCAATCATCAGGGAGATATATAGATCTGAAGATAGCCCCCAATGTTGTCGGATGTCGAACCTAGGTTGTTTAGACCGCAACCAATTATTACCGATATCAGTAACAGTAATAATAGTAATATTAGCAACTTTTTAAATAACTGCTTACGTTTCAAGGTACGTTCCTTGTACCCGTGTTATTATTTTTATTAATATTCAAGGATTTTTACACTTTAATTAGAGGATCTAATCTCTTTCATTCATATTCTGTTCTCTTTAAAAACAAGTTATTTTTAGAAGACATAGACTTCAGTTCCTCAAAATTTAAGTTCTAACTTACCACATGGTATTAATCAGTAGGACGCCTTGAATACCTGCGTTGCCACATTTCATTTTAATTTGTACTTCGAGTAATCGGAATTGTGTGTAAGGCAGAAACTTCCAATGGATGCTCTCATTAATTCGAGATTTTCAAGACTTTGTTTGTTTTTTTTAAAAAAAAAAAAAAGATGCTTCCTAGAAGTGGACCAATCCAATTAAAATTTTCTCCGAATGTTAGACACGGCTTTTGAAATGATTACTGGAACACAAAGATTCCTTAATGGGGGGGAGGGGGGTATTTAAATGTGATAATTAAATTTTACAGAGAGTACTTCGCGTCGCGACAACAATGCAACTAGTTATTATTATTATTCAGTGTTCTGTGTGACGACAGGTCCATATGAACAGGATCCTTCCATCCTTTTCTCGGACTGGGACCTGTTCATATACGTTCTTGGCAGATGATCCAGAAGTGGTTTGCCATCGCCTTCTTCTGTGTGTGAATGGAGTAATTGTTGGGATGCCACGGAGGAAAACTCCGTGTTGCCTAGACCACGGCCTTGCCCAACACAAGTTATAAATTCGGGCACCGCCGGGAATCGAACCCGAGACCCCAGGATTACAAGGCCAGCGTTCTAACCGCTAGAATGAATGCATTTTTTAGTAGTAATTATTTCTGGAAATAATTAAAAAATGATTTCAATGATTTGACAAAGGAAATGATAGGACATTTATCTGCGTTCCGTAGCCAGCATCCCAACGACTTGATTCGGTCGATTTATTTACGTTTATTCTGATAAAATATAGAGCCATTTATTACCAGTTCTGATTACAAAAGAAATTCCTTTCTGTTTTCAAATAGAAACACATAAAAATGTAACCGGATATAAGTAAAATTTTTATGATTGCAAAGATTAAAATTCTTTATGAGTGCGTTTTTCAGTTCTGGTTTATTTAAAAATGCTATCAGTAACTAATAGATGACTTCTTTTGACAGCAAGCAAATATAGTCGCCGAAGGTCGTGCATTTTAATAGTATTTCCGAATTGTTTCTTTCAGTAGGAGTTAATACGGATTTTAAATTATTCGTTTCACAATTACAGCTTAAAAATTATATAACCCCAATTAACGTTCCCGCCAAACTCAGTATGTGCGAAAACATTTAATATATTTTGTGGAATTGATTCGAACTGACTCATAAAAATTCAATAACAGATTCAAAAACCACGATCACAGTTTCCAATAACGTGTATGAAATCAGATACGTCAATGTAACACGCATATGACTAGACCCTTAACCCTACTTATGACATGAACTTCAAAAGTATATACAAATAAAATACAGCCATCACAACAAATTTATCATTATTGTTTACGTTTTGGGCTACAAACATCTATAAACGTTTATCATTATCAACCAAATATACTTTACATGACACGCGAGTTATCTCAGTTAAGATATTTCTGTTATTTATGAATCACGTGGTATATATTAACTGTACCTGCAATGATCTTAATCATATGAAATATAACCTTAATAAACATAGAAAATATGCGACGTAAGATATAAATAACATAAATGACATTAACTATGATAATTAAAGTGTCATATGAGGTAGGTTATGTTTGTCTGGTGATTGTAGACGTTCGCCGAAACATTCTAGCCGGAAAGGTAAACAATAATGCGAAAATATTTCGTTAATTATATTTTAAATGAGTTTGATTTTTACACTTTGCATACAATTGAAATAAAACATAGAATATGAGCTAAAGTTTTGTAGTATTTCTGTGGCGAAATAATTTTTTCGTGAAAATTTTATTGTCTTTATTTGTAACACTCAAGTTACAAGATGGCTGGCTCGTCATCAGTTGTATTAAATACGTTAATTCACTTTTAAAATACTTCCATTGTGGTGAATATAATTATAACAAAGCAGAAGTTTTTCTGCGGGAACAGATTCACGCGCCATCTCTGTGTCAACTCTGTAATTATGTACTAAATGACCAGCGAAGACGAAGTTTCAACCAACCAACAATTAGTTTCGTGATGATATTCGATGTTATTTTGTTATATAACCCCTCGTCGACTCTAAATCTGTCGATTACTCTTCTGTATAATTTTTCGATATTCATTGTCGATATCCTTCATCTGTCGATTATTTTAATCGCCTGGCATTCGTAAACATAATTCGCATCTAGAAGCTCTTCACAATTCAGCGTGTACACAGAGAACACTCCATTGTTCGTCAAACCAGTAGTAAGTTAAGTGACGACTTATTTATATCTTAATTTTTACGATAAAATCAGTGGCCATGTCTACACAGTCATATAAGTTTAGAGGCCAAGAGTAGTTACAATAATGGAAACAAAATTAAACATTATTGTTGATTTTGAAACTGGTAAAAAATAAACGGTCATTAGAAATGTGGAAACAAATTTCTCTGCTACTAAGAAATCTCACTTAAATAAATAAGGCTTTTATCCAACCAAGTCTAGATTATTTTTAAAGATGTCGGCGATTCAAAACCTTGAACTTCGAGATTTTAATTTCATTCAAACATCAACAATTTTTTATCAATTTAATTCTATTCATATCTATACGTAAGAAATCTTTATTAAACTAGTCTAGATTTTTGTGTTTTATTTACCCGAAATGTGAGTTTTATTATAAAATTATTATTGCCCCAAAACTTGTCATTTTAACATATGATTTAATACTTCCGTTCTGTCGATTTTTTTCAAGAATCGATTAAAGGTGGGAATCGATTGTTTCTTGTTATTCTTGTTGTATGCACGTCGACAACTGTTACTAATCTGAGGCCCGTTTATCCTCTGCGCACTGCGCGTAGCCCTTGTGTTCTGCAGGAACGAACTATGATGTGTTTTTCCTCCCCAGACGAGCAGAAAGCAACTGTCTTGTTCTTATTTTGGCCGCCTGCTGTGAGTTCCAATTTCCATTGCGATCCAGAGCCAGGTTGGATTAGTCCATTTTGTATCGTCCCATCCTCCCTTGTGTGTCTCTCGTCGTGTTTAGTTTATTGCTAATACGAAGATAAAATTGATGTAAACGAACCTTTGTGTTATTCACGAACCAAAAGGAAAATAAATGAACCGCGTAAACAGAGGAATAAAGAACGCGTGATTTTGTAACACGGCACTTATTTCATGTTTATAATTCTGCTTCGTTTTAAGTCATAGCTCATGCAACCACATAACCACTAAAGCAACCTTTAGCAGAGAATTAAAGACAGCTTTCTTCTGAGCTGTTAAGGCGTACACCGACGTTTCAGAGGTACTCGCTTCCTTCATAATCAGATCGATAAACACTGATTATGGAGTACATAAGTAGACCTTGCGATATGAATGTGTGGAATGTTAAAAATTCATTATAATAAATTGTATTAGAAAATGCTATAAAATGTAAAGGGCAGAGACTATTTGGTAGACCTAAACAGAGATGGTATTATAATATTAAAAATTACCTGAAATAAATAGCGTATGAATATGTGGACACTATAATGCAAATTTAGGTCGTATAAAAGGCAGGGGATTTCTTGGCTGGATAAGCGACTATAAGTTTATCAAGGACGGCTTGTGTTTCTTACCTAAAATTACATTCGTCCCCTTGAGAAATCGCATATCTCCTATTTATTTAATAAAAAATAATGATTTTTGAAATAGATATAATAATTTTTAAAAGATGCTTTTACATAGAAAATTCTGCTCATAGAATGAATTTATAACCCCCCCCCCCTTCCGACTTTAATTTCTGCCTGAATTCACTTGTACCAGAATAAAATTATGTCTAATTTCAAGCACTTTATACGTACGACCAAGTGAATCATAAAGGTATAAATTAGCTTTCATAAAACGATGTATACAGATAAGTTTAGTGTTTAGTAAACATGTCAAAAATCCCACTGCAATGAAGACGAAATACTGTATCATGGTTTATTTAACAACGCTTTTTTTTCTTTCAACTGCAAATGTTCAACGCCTTTGGGTTATGCAGTCTCGCACAACAACCGTCATACACTCTTATTTTAAAACATCGTCGCTTATTAGATTTATTTATTTATTTATTTTTCCGTCATAAGTCTCGTTCCATATTTTATTTTCTGTAAATGACTGTACTCCTTAAGAACATCTTTACAAAGGCTGTTGGCTATGGAGTAACACCAGCAACTGGGTCTTAGACCGTTAATGCACGGCATTACATTGAGGTACCGCTCTGTTTCCATACCGAACACTTGAAACAAGACAGGCACAAGGAACATTAATAGGTTTTGCAGGAAAATAAATACGAAGGCACTTAACATTGATCCATTATTAATTAATTGTATCAGGTGTATATTTTAACCACCTAGACTGAAAATAAATAAAAATTAGTAACTCTCATATATTTCTATCTAATCTCACTTAATTTATTTCTGAATTTTGTTATTTTATCTGTTTAAACTGGGACACAGTATGCAAAGTCATTGTACGTATTCAGATGAATTATTTTATTTTTATAATATTTTAACTGTAACAATTCTCCTCACGTAATTTTAATTGGAAATACAACATCAAAATATTTGAACGCTTATAAATTTACGCATTGAAACGTATAGAATTTATAAAATTTTATGAACTCGCAAAATATATAATAAAGCAAATGTATAGCTCGCTTGTCTTTTTTTTTTCGATATAGGCCTATAAGATGTTCGTACCGACTCTCAAGAGGTACTGACCTTTAAGATTAATACTGAGAAGACTAAGTAGATGTGGGACGACGCTGAATTACTTAGCGTAGAGACTGTGATCGTGAGGTATGCAGTTTAATCAGATATGAAGATGGGCACCTACTTTCAAAGGTCACAAGACGGCCAAAATAATTAGGGGATCGGAAAGGACGTGGTAGTAAGCAGTTGTGCCCTAATTTAAACTAGTCTTTATTAACACTAGTTACAAATTTTATCTAATTAATCGTATCCGACACCATTTCAAAAAGTTCTTATTCAGGAATCACCATAAAATCAAATATAAAATAACATGATAGACCATTATAGTAGATAGTGTAATTGCGTCATATTTTGAATATTATAACAATTATTTATTTTAATCCGTCTGATCACAATATTTAAAATTTCTTATAATTAAGATAATAAAATATCATTGATGTTCCATATCGATTGATCGATTTACATTTCGGAACATTTACACAACATGTTTCGGGTTTTTTATAAAACCATCATCACCTGATGAAATGTAAATCGATCAATCGATATGGAACATCAATGATATTTTATTATCTTAATTATAAGAAATTTTAAATATTGTGATAAGACGGATTAAAATAAATAATTGTCATTATAGTAGAATTTGAGGTTCTAATGGCTGTCTTGTGGGCTGTTACGCCGTGTAGCCTGGCAGAAGTTTACCGACGTTTCGGAGATGTTTGATGCCTCATTCAACAGGACGATAAGTCGAAATTAAAGTTGTCTGAGCAAGGTAATATCCGCTACATTTTATAAATATATTTATTTAAAATTCATTGGTTAAGAGATTATTTAACTTACAGGTGTTCCAAAGTTAATAGTTTATATTTTTGTGACTATAAAATGGGGAAAAAAACTCGCTGGCTTTACAATGCATTTGCTGACAAGTCATAGCCTTCTATTTAAAACAATGCTGTTCTTTCAATAATAAATTTCCGATAGGTAAACAAATAAGAGAAGACAGAACACAACGTTTAGAACATAAATTCAAGGATTTTAGTGACAATAGCGCGAAGTGTATGTAAATCACATTGAGAATTGCTTGTTTCTTTTGCGAATCAAAAGTAGGTAAGAGTTGATGAATAAATATTATGTTAAAGAGATACGCTTGCTCTGTGACGTACTAGTACGTTCAAGTGGCCCGCAAAGTTTACATAACCACCATCATACATGATATGATACTCTTTTTGTATCAGCTTTGAGCATTCAGAATTCAAAACGTGCCAACTGGAAACTGTATATATTCTGCTATGGATTAAACCTTTCCAGTCTTGTTGCTTCAGTGATCTGAGAGCCTTCAAAGTGTAGCTATTTGTGGGCGAAATCTACTTAATACGGGGCTCTGAACCATTTCAGTAATCGGATTAATCGAAGGGAAGAAAATATTACTTTTAATAAATACTCCGAGTTACAATTTTCCATCCACCATTTATTTTAAACCTTTTGATGTTTTATATTATATTATATTATATATATATATATATAAGTGTGATTGGTCGATTGTGGGAGCTGTGTGACACCAAAAATATATCGTTAATCGAAAATGTAACCTATGACAGATCGATAATCGAAATATCATTAATCGATAACATCGTAATCCGAGGGACCACTAGATTTTTTTTTTGAAATAAAATTTCTTCGGAAATGTTGTCCTATCAGATTACTGCTGATAACATAATTGTAAGGGGAGAATGCGTTCTTCAATAAGACGCCCTTCCACGCTACATTCATGGTGTTTTAAACATCTGCCCGTATATTTTAACGTGTCTAATCAAATCGATGATTACATCGTAGACATCAAATGTAAAGAACTTGCTACAGGAGTAATAAACACTCGCGTTGTGATTGAGCTTTAATGGAAGAAGTTAAAAGAGTTTCGTGAGACAAAAGCTCACGAAGAATTTTTAAAATCTAATATAGCCACCTCGGATTTCGAATTCCTCGATAAGTTAAACACCCTCACCACTCCAGAGAGGATTTCCTGACCAGATTTATCCCAAATCTTATGTTTCTTTCTATTAAATCGGAGAGCAAAACCAGCTCAAAATAAACGAAATTAAACCTCAACACTTAACCTTACCAGCGTGAGTGAATGGCTGGGAGGTCAGAGACAATAAACAAAAGCAGATTGCTTGAGATAAACTACGCTCTTCACTTGAATGTGTGTAACAGACGAACGGAGCCCTGAGGTACACAAAAACAGTAGTTAAGGTCCCGGTCTGGTAGAACTGCGCCCTTGGCCTGTTTCTGCACAAAGCGTCTGAAAAGTCCCACAGAAAACGATTCAAGTGGTCTAAGATTCTGTTAAAGTGGAGGTCAGTTTATGTTCATTATCATACGTCTACCGGGGTTCGATCCCCGACGGGGACAGAGGATTTTTTCCTCTAGCCTCTGGGGCCCACCCAGCCTCCTCTACAATGGATACCGGGGGTCCTTTCCCGGGGGTAAAGCCGGCCGGGGCGTGATGCTGACCACTCACCCCCCCCATCTAGTGCCGAGGTCAAGGAAGAGAGGAGCTATACCTCCACTCCCCCCCCAAGCGCCTACATGGCGTATAGTGGGACAAACTTTACTTTTATTATCATACGTCTAACAGTACCATAATCACCATACACCTCCTATCACACCTATCATATGTGGAACAACGAACGACAGTGGTAATTTTGTACAGTCTAGAAGAGGATAACTGATATTTAATGGACATCTGACGAAGGATTACATTTAGAATATTACATTTGAATTTATATCGATTATACACCTGAAGATGGTTCATTGAAAACCGAAACATGTCGTGAAAAAGATGATGCTGTAATTGTAAATCGAACATTTCGATATAAGGAGCATCATTTTAATATATTTTAAATATTTTAAATATTGAATGTTAATTGTAGTAATAATATTTTAATATTTTAATATTTAATAAAATATTTTATTGTGATTAGACGGTTAAAATTAAACAATTGTACAGTCTGCAAAGTACAACATTCATATCGTATAAATGAGGATGAAAGTAACAATTTAAAAGACATTTTACGGGCAACTAGAATTATGAGTATTTGTTTAGATTACAATCTATAATTATATTATACTGACATACTGTTCTATAAAAAGTGTTATTTTTTTTTCCTAAACAGACATTTTCATGATTGGTTGATATTCGTCATAAGCCAATCCAACCAAAATTCATCGGTAGTCTAACTCTATGCGATTTAACTATCAAGTGGTTTAATGTAAACAGAGGTCTATGACTTAGATCTAATTATGTAGGTTATGTCATATTTGTGTTTCGATATATATGAAGAAGTTTTATGAAGTGCAATACGTCGACTGTTCTATTTTCCTCCGTGATTATATAGGTCAACAGGTTCCTAACCCAACTTTACTGGCAGTAACGAGTGGTATACAGAAGTAATAAGAGAGAAATTATAACCATCATTCTTTCTGGAACATAAAATAGTCTTCGCGCACGAATACATTCTTCCGAAACATGTGAACTAACAAGCTTCCAGATGTCTCACAAGGTTCCTTGTATACGCACAAGTAAGTTACCTTAAAAAAAAATTATGTTCTTGTCTCCATAGTCAAGAGGGGGGGGGGGGGGGGGGGGGGGTAATTATTTTTACTCGGGGTCAGTAGGTTCCATTTCAAAGTTACCGTTGACGACAGACATCACGAGACAAATTCTGAAATTTAAAATTTATTCAACATGAGATACTTATTCGTGTGGACCTGACATAATTTAAGTAGGCCTATTATAATAAAGATATTTCAGTTTTATTTGTTTATTTAGGTTCTAGGATTCTAACTCTTTTTTTAATTTAATTTTTTTTTAATTTTTTTAACATTATTTATACTTTAACATTGATCCAGACTGGATTGATTCCTTTGATGGACCGCGTCCTTCAGCGAATTCCCCTATACGTTACAATTACGTGCTTGAAGGTGTTCCGATGCTGTTATGACAGAGTAGCTGGGACGAATACGTGGGTTCGACGTCCGTTCGAAGTTAAAGGAAATGTGATCAGAGAGTTTGGGAGATAGCATATAATGAAAAAGCATGTACTGTCCACACACACAAAAGAAAAACATTTCGCTGTCTCAATTCCTATGTCGGTGTAATGTCTTTGGTTCACACAGTATATGCTACAACAATTTTGATTACTGAAGAGTTAAGATGGTTCCTAACCTCTGAATCATTATCCAATGTAATATATTTCATGTTCTCAACAAAACCGTCAATAGATAACCGGATTTTTTTATCGAAAACCGATAATTCGCTGAAAGGCCAATATTTATATCCTAGCCACTTTTCTACGAAGCTGTAGCCAAAAAACCACTGATTAAATCCATTCGATACTGAAGTACACACAATTTCCACGTGCGTTCTCTCCACACCTTGGTGTTGTTAATGGAACTAAATGTTCCATATAGCCTTGAAAGACTTCTTCTATTAATATATCAATAAATCAATAAAAGCCAAAGTCTACTCCAGTGTTTTATTTGTTTATCAGAAACTGATCGTTGAGAGAAAACTATAGTTTGGATTAGAGGACCTTGGCTTATGTTTACAATCGTGGCCACTAGGGACTCTGGTCCTATTCTCTCAGCTCGCCAACGTTAACAAGGGGACTCCCATTTTTCACATCTCCGTTCCCCCATCTTTTTATAAGTCTTTCTTACCTTCCCCTCATTTTAGATGTTCGGGGACGAAAAATGAGGTATATAAAGAGAAAATTTATAAAATACATGTTGGTGTTCGTCACCAGAAACTATCGAAAAAATTCAATATGTAACTCTTCAGAATCCGTTCATCAGTACACTTGTTACAGTTGATCATATTTCTCTGAATAGGGATAACGCAACATCCCTTAATTTATTCATAATAAAAATCTTTAAATAGTGAATACATTATTTCAAATTCCAATATGGCAGGAGGATTTTAACATAGTTGTTTGATAATGGTTATAAATAATTTTACTAAATTTGAAAAATAATGGTCGACGGTTGTCTAGCGGTTAGAACGCTGGCCTTGTAATCCTGGGGTCTCGGGTTCGATTCCCGGCTGTGCCCGAATTTATAACTTGTGTTGGGCATGGCCGTGGTCTAGGCAACACGGAGTTTTCCTCCGTGGCATCCCAACAATTACTCCATTCACACACAGAGGAAGGCAATGGCAAACCACTTCTGGATCATCTGCCAAGCACGTATATGAACAGGTCCCAGTCCGAGGAAAGGATGGAAGGATCCTGTTCATATGGACCTGTCGTCGGACAGAACACTAAATAATAATAAGATGAGGTGGTCTAGCGGTTAGAACGCTGGCCTTGTAATCCTGGGGTCTCGGGTTCGATTCCCGGCGGCGGCCGAATTTATAACTTGTGGTGGGCAAGGCCGTGGTCTAGGCAGCCCGGAGTTTTCCTCCGTGGCATCCCACCAATTACTCCATTCACACACAGAAGAAGGCAATGGCAAACCACTTCTGGATCATCTGCCAAGAACGTATATGAACAGGTCCCAGTCCGAGAAAAGGATGGAAGGATCCTGTTCATATGGACCTGTCGGCAGACAGAACACTACAAATAAATAAAATAACCTACCGAGTTATTGTCAACGCAGAAGACAGGTAGTTCTCTGACGTACTAGAGGTCAGAGCCATTCCACTATTATATGTAATATACAATAGATCTGTTCATACTATTGATTATCTGTAGTCAGTGTTGACAGAATATCATACTTCAGTAGTTATAACTAAATAACCAGCCACTACAGAATAACATTAATGTTATCGTCTCTCGAGTTAAACGAAGCGATGTAAATACTTTGTTTTTTTTTAAAAAAAAAACTTTAGAATTCTCTATTTTCTCAGTTAAAAGTTTTTAATGGACCCAAGATATGGCTGTAGAAACATCAGTTTTGTGCTAACAATTACGTGTCTTACGTTTTATGACGTTGTTGCAGGTATCAGCAAAATTACGTATCCTTACTACGACTATTGCTGGTAGTGTGGCTTACAGGCTGATGCTTTGTATAATAATGCCAACCACGAAGATTACGTTTATATTACACTATTTCGAGACATATTTACCTATTAATTTGGGAGGAAATTGTTTATAAAACAAATGTGTTTAATACTTTAATTAGACGAATAGGTTTTAATTGGAAATTTACTGCGCCCTTGCAGATAGGCTACAATTATTATTTTTGTTTAACATGTAACACTGATACATCTGCGTCATTGTAGTTATGTGATTCTTATTTTTGGAAAGACGTAAATCAGGCTAATATATTATGCGAACGCAGCATAACTCAACATTTCTTCCTGGCAACAACACAAAGGATGTTATAAAGTGAACTAGCAGTATGATTGGCAGCCCTGTTGACCACATTTTATTTGTTAAGTTTGTCTTTCTGCTGTTGTAGAGTGAACCACGATTTTATGAAGTTGGATTACTACTTCAAAAACATTAAACATTTTACAGAGCGAAATACGATAAAGAGTTATCTAGTTTAATTCATAATTGTTCCTACTTTATATTTTAAATTTTCCTAGATCATATTTCGTCTTTATCTTATACTCACCTAAAACACCTCATGTGCAGATATATGAAGTGAGATTGAACGAATAAAGGTAAAAGAATTTATTGTCCAAAGGAAACTCGCTTCTGGCAGAAAGTGTATAGTGTAACAATGCACTTCTCGCTAAAACACTGACGTTGCGTCATGGTCTGAAAACGTCGTATTTGTCACTCCCGTAACATTCGTTCCCGGGGGGAAATGAGTCACAATTTTAGTCAGAGAAACCTAATTTTGACCGAACACGAAAAACAGTTACCTGAAACTTGCATTCAGTCAGTGTTACGCAGATCTGATTTGTAAAACACAAAACAAACTAAACTAGACAACAAAACTGAAATTCGTGTTGTGGACAGTAAAAAGTTAAATGAAATATCTTTAGGGCATCGAGTTCAACTCAGATCAGTTATGTCATTGATAATCAGGAATATGTTTGCATATTGTTCGTATAATGACACATTTTAATATAAATAAATGTAGAACTGGAACCCTTTAAGTTTAAATATATATTATATACACTATAAACATAAAAGTTGTTAATCGTAAATATATATTATATATACTATAAACATAAAAGTTGATAATTGTGCATGCACTTTAAAGCATATATACATGATAAAATATGTTCAAATTGGTATTTGGTAAATATAACAAACAAAACATTTTTGCTTTTCTTATTGTACGTAAAATGGTTTGCTATTTGCGTCTATAAAAATGATACAGAAAATTTTTGGGAAGTTGTGTCAAACACTGAAGCTATTTATCATTGATCGCATTTGTACTAATAAATTTGACTCAGTTGTAGAAATATTTGTAGATTTAAATCAGAAGTTAAGTTGAGAAATTTCTAGAATCCTCCCTCAGTCCAATTTTATCTTGCGAAAGTGGAACATAATTTTTGCGATTCAAAATAATCTACAGTTTATTTAAATCAATGATTGTTTCTTCTCTATCATTAATATTTGGAAGGATTTAAATGCTTATGGTATTTGGAACTATATTTTGAAACATATGCCACATTTAACTTCTGAAAACAAAAATTCTATTTAATATACAACTGTCCCAAAAATTTATGCACCATCCTGACGTATGTAATGTATGTATACATGTATTTTGGAACACCCTATACTTATATGTATATAAACACGTTTAGAAATATCATGTGTTTGTGCATAGAATAATAATTCACTGTCTTGGCATACGGATTTTCATTAGGTTTGGTATTGGGAGATAATACTACAATTCATAGCCACATTCCAATTTTGGTTAAAATCAGACAAATAATGATAATATCTTAGGATCCTTAAGTGAGAAACCTTCAGATCACGTGGGGGAATCCTCCGTCGTCTTTACCTAGGTAGGAATAGGCCAGAACGCCGTCCACTCAAATGTCATTAACCCCAGACTGGTCTGACACCGTTGGCTCGATTCGTAACTATCAAATTCTGGTGAACGCTCCATGTTTTTGAAGCTGTGTGTACATTTCCTAGTTTCTTGTAGTGTAAGCGTACTACATCCCTTAATTTATGAATATAATGCCATATATTCAGGGTGCAATTGCATTCTACCACTTTTTATACAAATATTTGTCTTCAAGTATACAATTTATTTATCCTTGCAATGGGGGAATCCCCCGTCCATATATTCCTATAAAACTTCTACATCGATTCATTGTATCACATAAGGACCATACATATTTTTGATTAATAATGTTTAGAAATTAAACATGATATAAAATATGTTTTATATTTCCCGAAAATTAAATTGTTACCAATACTTTTTGATGTACAAATTATCAATCTGAATTTCTGTACTAAAGACAGTTATTATGAAATTCTGAACAACTTCTGATATTCAATTATTGAATTATGTTCTTTGTATTTGGAACATTTATTTAGGAAAATACACGTGTTTTTACTCACACACATGTAACTGGTATTAACTGGGCCACGAAACAAGACATAAAAGATACCTGAACAAGCTAAATTGTTAAAGCAATTTGGCAAGCGGTTAGACAAACATTTAATAAAATGTTACACGTTGGAAGAGGCCAGACATATAGTTTTGAAGTATTTTTAGAACAGAACTTCAAACAAGGTTCCTGAGTCATATAGGCAAGTGAATTGCATAAGTGAGAACAGTAATTTCAAATGTCGGTACAAATTTTCTGAAAAATGATAACGAAATTTCTGATAATTTTCTCTACTCTGGAATCGAATTGAAGGGCCCAACCCAAAAATCTAGGTGGCTCCAGCTTAGACCGAAATTTACTTTCAAAATTTTCCATACATAAAATGTATCACCCTATGTACTGATGGAAGAACCGCTTGGCTGAAGTCATTAGTGCCACTGTTTAGCAGGAATTTAAATTTAAAAAATTGTTAATTTTGATTTTCAAAAATTTGTTAAATTGAGACCAAGTTCCTTTTCTACTGGAACCTCAGTTCTAACCGTTTTCAAACAATAAATAAATTACTGTTTTAATACATAATATATTGTAGAGCATAACGAATGTCGTAACTATGTTGTTTTATCCTCTTACGTCTTTTGTATTTTAAATTTTAGTACTAGTCCTAATAAAATATAATCACTCAGTTCTGACAAAGAAACTGAAATAAATATTATTTAAACTATTTCATGTATAATTAAATATGAACCTATAAATTAATGTATCTGCATCTAAATATTGCAACTCCCTTCGTTTTATATATATTTGGATGCTAATAGTACACACTAACTGTATGGGATTACTTTACACTAATTAAAACTGTTATGGTTGTGTTAATATCACATTTTCATCTCGTGGTTCGTGGCTCAAAGAGAATACAGGTATTACACATTTTATATCTAACTGTGAATGTAAACTGTTTACATTTGTTTTATTCGTATGTATATTAACTAAACAAAGTCGATTTAAGTGTCGTAATTTGGGGGGGGGGGAAAGTATAATCGATATTAGCGTACATTTGAAATATCATCAATATCTCTACCTCTAAGATATTAAACAAGAGTTGAGGTTATGATTCCACGACAGTTTCTTTCGATACAAAATCTTAAAACAGGAAGAATTTAAAGATCTGTAAAAACTGACGTCGTGGAACTCTTAATTATTCAAAAGTTTACAAGAATTTTACAGTGTTTCTGCATCTTGGGATGCGTCTAAATTTTATCTCTCTAAAATGAATCAAAAGAGACTGGAAAGCTTTAATCCTTACATCAATACACACATATTTAAACTACGTTGTTTGCGTCTTTGCGTTTTAAATTATCCTATATGGAAAAGAATTATATTATACAAGCCCTACCTGATTAATCAGAACGCAAACGTAGATCACAGACGATGAACAACACAACCTTCATTACGTTCGTACTCGTTCTTTGCACGACAAACATAAAGAAAACTCACATAGGGTTAGTCATGTCTTCCCGTATAATTAAACTCCAGAACCTCTTGTCGGAATAGGATTAAATCTGATACGGAAGTTGTGACATTGAAAAGTAAAATCGATAATATCAACATATCGGACAAACAATCGTTTGAGGTAGGATCGAAACTAGCGCCACTTGCAACAGGGTCATTCAGTGAAAATATAAAACAATAACATGGTGGCTGAGTAAAAGAAAAACAAAACATGATTTTCACTGTTGGAAGAGACTAGCTTAAAATTACGTAGCTTGTTAAATAACACACCTGTGTTATTGACGATTGTATTCCTGGAATAATTTTAAAATTTGCGCCGTCAGAATGGTCATGTTGGTACTCATGTCTAGTGCAAGATGGCGTGCTGATAAATCGCTGTTGTTGAACTTGCGGTGTAAAAGTATTTTTTAAGGTGTTTATCTTACTATTTTACAGTCACAGTGTGTCAACATTGGAAGCCTAAGACTTGTGCAGAAATCGAATGAAGACTTTGCAGATAAGTCGTAAGTAATACTAATTGATCTTTTTGAATTGTGGTTAGGAGAACACGTGCAGCCAACTTCGGGTTTAAGTGACATACTAGGTTCATGTGTGTGAACTCTGTACATAGACCTCATAACACAATTCTATCTTTTCACAGTCGACATGAATGGTCGATTTGGTACTTTGAAACTGAATAATGAAGAAGTTAACTTTTACTACATTTATAACTTGGTTATTTTAATGTGTCTTTACTTTGTTACTGATAACAAAGTGATACTTTTACTGTGTTATATCAAGATTCTCTGTTTAGCTCATTTGTGTTTTAATTTCGATAAAATTACGCGTTCTATAATATTAATTGGGGAACATAATAATAGTTAGACTAATTAAAAGAATGTTAGTATGTCATTTGACCTGGGGTCCTGGCCAAAAATAACTACCTCGGTATTTTGATATTACTTAATTTCTAAATGCTAATAGGTAGCCTAATTGAGTATGTAATAAATATTTTTTAATGCTCCAAACATCACAGAAAGCATGGAGTTATATATTCAATGGTCAAAGCTAATTTGTTAAAACTATTTAAATTTATGTTGTAATTTTAGGTCAGTCTCCCTACTGACACTAAAACACACTGAAAATACATTTTAAAATCTGTTTTCTATTTTATCCTCTGAATCATTTGTTTATTAAAAACTGATTTTTGCCATGGTAACAATCTCAAATATATGATCTTCACTTTGTTGGTGTGTAATAACATTCAATTACCTATTTCTAAGCAGGGACCTTAGAGCTGTGGACATAACTGAGTTAAAATATTTAGATATTAGTGTTACATTCCCTCTATTAGGAAAACAAGCGAACAAATGACTAAGGCTTATGATGAACATGATGACTCATGCAGCATCTTTTGGAAAAGTTTTCCTAATTAAATTTTTGTGGCAGAATATATTTCTTTCTCTTTTAATTGTTTTAAAAGTTAAGAAGACGATATCAGATCTAAAACTTCTTGACGATGGTGAAGAGTCAATTGAATAAACATTTTCTTGGATATTATCCATCGTCTAGTAAATATAAAACGTAAAACGACGTTTCGGAGATGGTGTGGTAATGCCTTTTTATTCTGGGACTTTCACTTTTTACTTTGTCCGGAGATAGGGATTAGCTCTATCTAGTGGGCCCAACTGTGTAGGAACCTGAAGACGGAGATAGAGTCCCATCTCCGAAACGTCGTTTTACGTTTTATATTTACTAGACGATGGATAATATCCAAGAAAATTTTTATTCAAGAAGACGATAGATTACAAAAGACGAAAAGCTACCCGATCTGTTGTAGCGTTGTAACAAAACTAGTAAGTGTTAGTTTTATTTATAGTCGCCCAAGAACGGGCTGAAATTATATCGAAATTAATAGATCGTGGCTTAAATTTGTCACGACCAATTATTGGCTCCGTGAAGTTGATTCGTTCAACGTAAATCCGAGCAGATCTAATTCAGTCACAGTGCACTTATACTAATTTATAGACGTACCAGCTTCGAATTTCGCCCAACAATTCTCATTGTAACTTGTCGTAATTTTCAAAATAATTTTTAAACCACTGCAAGGAATAGTATAATAAAGTATATCTCCCATCTCACAATTTAAAAATCCTCGCAATTCTGCATTATAAAAAATATTGCACGCATTCTTCTCATAGTAAATTAAAATAGGGAGATGAAGACATTTAATGTTTTTTGTTATTAATATTTAATAGCATTATTTTGTGTAATATTTTTTTCTCCATAAGAAGATTAAACAATACCAGATAATAACACACCACAGCGTTACGTGTATTAGTCTTGTAATTTTAAAATAAAAATGGCTTCGTTTAGGTGAAAATAAAACTCAGTACAGAGGGCAAAAATACGAAATTGAAAGGAACTAGATATCTCCGTAAAGAGAAAATATCAAATTGTCCCAAGACTTAATTATTATTACTCATTTCAAAAGACAAACGTAATATTTATGATAAATTAAATAAATATCGAGTTTGATCTTTACAATAATTTTGTATTAGAACATAAGTTGTTTTGCGTTCTAACGCACACCCAAATGTTCAGAGATACGACACATCATTTGACTTTTTCTTATTTCCTTTTTAGACACATCCACCTTAATATTTTAATATTAACCTAATTCACATTATGACGCAAATATACTACCTTAGACACATCCACCTGTTAACACACAATTTTAAACGCCAATAAGCAACTCCTTTACAGCAATTTCTATGGGAATTATATATTTTAATAAAACAGCAATGGAACACTGTTTTGTGTTATACATTTAGTTCAAATTAAATTTATCTCACTTACCATTTATTTAGTATAATCATTTTCTTGGTGTTACTTGGTTCTTTGGTAGCGTCCGGAAGACCACTGTTCACTTGCTTTAAAATATAACAAATATTGAATATCTAAGCGAATAACTTTAAAATAAAATCACTACGTATGTATTTAATTACGTACGTATAAGCGGGTACGCACGCACTCACGATATACGCTCTTCGACGCTCAAGACTAAGCGTCTAGGCATCAGGAAACACTGAGCGAATGAAGAAGGGACTTTTGAAACTCTGACCGGCTACTGCCTCTCCCGGCCTGGCCGAAAGCCAATACTGCTAACACTGACCCAGTCTTCAGTCAGAGGCTGTGAAACAATTGGCCTTCTTCTAACAAAAATCTCGTATTCCTTAAGGCATACATAGACGTACCTCACCACAGCCAACAGGGCAACTGACCTTAATCACCCTGCTGGTTCAAAAAGAATTTAAACCACACCCCCCCAAAGTAAACACAATAATCTTAACCAAAAATAGGTCACGGCCACTTCTAAAACTGCATCATCACACTGATACACGTATTTGGAAATCACATTATCATAATTAATTAAATTAATTAATTAATTAAACTTAAAATGGCTTTGTCCTGAGTAGTTGTGAAGTGTCTGGCAGACGTTTACCGACGTTTTAGAGGTGCTTGCTGTATCTTATGATCAGGGCGATGTGCCCTCTGAAATGTAGGTAAATTTGTAGCAGATTATACGGAGAAACAGCCCACGAGAAATCCGTCTTATTATTTAATTAAATGAACCGTGATTTTGTATATTTTAATCAGGAGATTGCTTGATAGAGAGGTAAGTTGGCAGCTACAAGGCGTAATACAACAACAACAACAAAATAATGACCGCTTTTTACTATGTCTCTTCTATCTTGTAATTAAGTCATGATATTCCTCAGACTCGAAATTTTCTGAAAAATTATTTAAATCACGTTTTCAAGGACGTAGTATTAAACGTGCGGGGAAAAAAAAATCGAAAACTGACATTTAACATGAGAATAAATATTTCGTCAAACGCAGATTTGTCAACCCTAATCATGTTTATTACATTCACATTTAAATAAAATGTTAAGTGTAGGTATTTAAAATGTTAGGATGAAGAGCTTTCAGGTTTAAGAAGAAAAAGGCCTAGGGACTTAACACAAAACCAAGGGAGAATAATTTTCACGAATTTTCTGGCACGCGGCCCTCATATCTAGAGTATAATAAAGTCTGGAAACTGAGTGTAATATTAGTTTCTGTGATCTGTGAGGGGGGGGACCCAGTAGACGGCGTGCGGGTTGTCTAACTGCAGGCTGTCTTTCCCCTCCACTTTACTGCACTTTTGTTTTGTTTTCTTAGTGCATGTGCCCTCCCCTCTCTCTCTCTCTCTCACTAAAAGAACCAAAATTTTACTTCTATTCTAATTAAATACGTTGATTTTTACAATGCACTGATAATTAGGCTGTAATTACAGGCTTTATATTTCCTTGTCTTTTTCGGTACGGACTGGGTACTTCAGAATACGTGTTAATTATTTATATAATTATTATTATTATTATTTAGTATTATTTATTTTATTTAGAATTATTAAATTGAATTATATTACTTAGGTATCGTATTTAGCCCATTTGCTTGTGAAATATTATTCAATAAATGAATAGAATTATTATTAATATGGTACATTTATATATTTAGTTTAATTTGTTTGTTTTACTTTTATTATTATTGAAATGATTTTAATTACTTATTATATTTTATCCTGTACTCTGGTTTAGTGTTTGGCTGTTTTCAAGCACTTAAATAAATGAATTGAATTGAATTTTTCGAGACGAAAATTGTTACACTTCATCACATTCTGATAGTCGAATTTATTTAATTTATTTAAATTATTATTACAAATATACTAATGTATTTAGTAGCAATTTTATTTGTGTATTAGCGTTCCTGCATACTAATGTATTTTTTTATATTGTGTTTCTATATTTATTACTGTGTTCGTGTACTCATCTCTTGTGCTGTATCTGTAATTGGCCTTCTGACGTTTGATACAGCACACTGATAATAAATAATTTAATTTAATTAACACATTAATGCTCAAAGAAACATGTGGTATTCATAACCATTTATTATGCTCATAAATAAATTTCTTTACATACAATTTTGTAACATCATCAGTTTTGTTAAAAAAAAAGTTTTGATCGCTGCGTATTTTAATCTGAAGACAAGAGTTTCTGGGATTTCGACATCATTTCTTAAGCTGTTGGACTTAAGGCACATTTAACTGCAACTTGAACAGAGATGTACGTAGATTCGTTCTGCTTGCTCAAATCAAGTCTGGCGCCCTTCTGAACCATCTTGGTGTAATGTTCAGCGTTGGCCTTCATTGACGTGCAGTAGAACGGTACGGACTTCTCCACCATGGCCGTCGTGTCGTATCCGGTACTGCACGTGGGCAGGGGACGTTTGCTGAAACAACTTTTATCGTTTTCTGTAACGATAACGGTCTTGTATGTGACGCTACTTCCGATGTGTTTCGGGTAATGACCGGGAATTCTGTTGTCGGGTTTGTTAGAATGCTTGGTCTTCATAAATTCGCTTGATTCAGAACTGGAGCTGGAGCTGGAGCTGGAGCTGGAACTTGAAGTGGAGTTGGACTCTGAAGACGAAGAGGACGACGATGAAGATGAAGAGGAAGATGAAGAGGAAGATGATGATGATGATGATGAGGAATCATTGGCAGTTTGAAAGGTGTCGAATCCTCTTTGGCGAGCAGTCTTCGACTGACGTTTAGGTACGGCGTCAACAAAGTAAACCTTTTCCTGGATACAAGTTTCTTCCTCTCCAAACTCCTTCATCTTCTTGATTGGGACTTGGCATGAATCGTCATCGATTGCGTAACTGGTTACAAAGTAATCTGGATCAGCCACAATGCAGTTCTTCGGCGTTTTGAAGTCAGTGACAGGTTCTCCGTCGAAAGTTCCGCACAGTCCTTTAACCTGGTCGCGGTACTCGTTGCTAACTTGGAGTAGGACGCGTACCCCATCGTAGATGATTACCAAGCTGTTGTTAGGGAACTTGAGATGCACTGATCCACCCGGCAGACCGTATACTTCAGCCATCAGCACGTCGTCTGAGTAAAGTTGCGTCGTACTGGATGACGTGAAGCGAACAGGGTTACCGTTCATTGCGAGTTCTACGACGGCGTCACCCCGGCCAGAACGGCTAACAGGACGCAGTTCAAAACTGGCGGAACTAAGTAACACCCGCAATTCCTGTTTCGTAAAAGAAAAATTAAATATTACGTTAAGAAATTTATTTAAAAGTAACCGTAAAGTTAGTTTAAATCAAATAGAAATATAAATACGTTTTGTGTCTTGTTATTTTTATATTTATTTAGTGTTCTGTCTGACGACAGGTCCATATGAACAGGATCCTTCCATCCTTTTCTCGGACTGGGACCTGTTCATATACGTTCTTGGCAGATGATCCAGAAGTGGTTTGCCATTGCCTTCTTCTGTGTGTGAATGGAGTAATTGTTGGGATGCCACGGAGGAAAACTCCGTGTTGCCTAGACCACGGCCTTGCCCAACACAAGTTATAAATTCGGGCACCGTCGGGAATCGAACCCGAGACCCCAGGATTACAATGCCAGCGTCCTGATAAGAATAATTAATACTCACCTTATTTCTACCAACTTCCTTCACTAGAACTGTCACTTGATCGAGTCTATTCAGGTACTCCTGGGGATGGCGAGAACTTCGTGTATGAGACGTAATTCCTCCAAGTTTCGGAACGAGCTTCATCATAACGTACCAGCAATCTCCAAGCTCGATGGGGTACGTTCTGTTATCAAACGTATTGGCCATTGTACTGTCAAGAACACACGTAGCTACGAAACAAAAGAATCTAACATGAACGCTGAATATTTACAAATTTAACATTCATAATTCAAAAAGTCTCGACAGTTCTGGAAATAAATTATCCAAACCTGATTTATGTATAATTTGAAATTGGTTTTAGATATTATGTACCGAGAAGTTTTATAAAATAATTTTTCCTCACTTATTAATATGATGATAAATTCGATAAAATGGTTTCGCCGAACGTTTACCAAAAGTTTGACTAATGAAAGCACGATTACTGTGGACTTAAAATCTCGTGTAGAATTTTGAGATGTCCTTGCTGCCTTCATCATCAGGTGATGGAGACAGCAAGTACCTAAAAATGTTTTTAAATTTCTACCAGACTTCATTTCGCTACAACTCAGAAGACTGCCATCTTCGTGGAGAATATTTTGTATTGGAAGATCAAACTCAGATGAATAATACTGAAACATGTTTTGAATGAATGGGTTTGGTTGAACTTACTAACTATTGGGTAAGTTGCAGGGTTTTTAAAATGACGTTAATGAATTTTTTAGAACAATTTTGTGAGTCATTTACTATTGTACATATTGTGCAAGAGGAAGACTGAAAATTAAAAATCAATAAACGCAATGCACAAAAATGTACAATAGTTTTTAAAAATGTATGAATTGATAAGCCTGATGATGATGTGGTAAACATCGAAACATGTCGTCGAAATCAAAAGCGCTGTGATAGATGTAATATTATACGACACAGAAAAGCGCCATAAAATATAACATAAGGCAATTTATATTGTAAATGTTATAAATAATTTTAAACAACGTTATTTTAAAACAAGTTTTGTGTATAGACTGGAAAAATAAATATATGTATTGATATAACACAAACATGACGCAATTAAGATATAAATTCATAAACTTACGTTTATAGTAGAGTGGAAGGGCGTGTTTCCCAAGTCGATCAATGGTTGTGCTCTGTGGATTGATGTTGAGGAGAGTTTTCGTAAGTTGGTTCAAGAAAACGTTAGAGAAATTGACGTTCAATATTGGTGTTTCCATGGTTACATTTAAGGCAGTACTTTGTTCATTTACGTTAACAACAATATCTATACTGTCTTCTTGTGGATTTTGTGGATAGATATCTTCCGTGACGTAAGGATATAGCAAATGACGAACTGTGCTGTACAGTTTCGTGTATGTTTCGTTCTTAAAAGTTTCAAGTACGCCTTCTGATGTAATTTCAAAGTGATATTGATCAAGATTGTTAGCCAACTCAGTGACATTTCGACAGGCCGGTAGCAAATAATTCTTTTTAGTCATCTGTGACTCGCATAACTTGGCCATTGGGCTATCGGCAATAGATTTCTTACGCCTCTCCGTCTGTTCCATCTCGCCCTGAAACGTAAGTGAACAGGTTACAGTTTTCGGTGAAATACAAGTCCAGATTTTTTTTGTGCTGAAGTAAATAATATAAATTAACATACCTTTAATAGTATTGTACCTCCGTCTTTGCATGTTTTGCCAATACTCAGCATAGCTCGCACTGAGGAATTAGGATCGAATTTCAGGGCTTCGTGGAAGTTGATTTTTGGTACTTGAGGCATCGAAATGTTTGAAGCTAAGCATATCTGAAACTAAATTATTAACGAAATGACGTGTTTGTTTATTTACTTCGGATTGTAGTGATTTTAAGTTCATTCCAGTTTATTCTTAAATACAAAAAAAAATATCCCTGTAAATTATATTTATAAAGCTGACAAGACAAAATTAATAAAATCTGTGGGATATGAAGCCCATGTTACCTGCTGCTTGTCTGGGAGATCTGGATATTGAGCTGGTTGAGTCTTGAGAAAGACTAGAAGACTTTTATTTCCGTTAACTACTGACGAAGCAGCAGCCACCGTTAACACAAACTCTGCGTTTGTTTCTCCCTCGAATCTCACACCGAGGTCAATAACAGCAGAAGTAGCATCTGAAGAGGAAGTTAATTATGTGTTTTGAGTAAAACTCGTTTTGTCGGAAGCGATAGATTGAAATGAAATAACTCCTGAACTTCACGTATGAGCCGGGATAGCTCAGTCAGTATAGTGACTAGCTACGGGCTGGACGACCGGGGTTAGATCCCCGACGGGGGCAGAGGATTTTTCCTCTAGCCTCTTCGTCCAGACCGGCTCTGGGGCCCACCCAGCCTCCTCTACAATGGGTACCGGGGTCCTTTCCCGGGGGTAAAGCCGGCCGGGGCGTGATGCTGACCACTCACCCCCCATCTAGTACCGAGGTCAAGGAAGAGAGGAGCTATACCTCCACTCACCCCAAGCGCCTACATGGCGTATAGTGGGACAAACTTTACTTTACTTACTGAACTTCACTCTCCGGGCAGGTTATATTTTTGGGAAACTGTCTTCGATAGATCAAGACACAGAGATAATGTTACATTTTAGATTGTGTTACCGAGGACCGAACTCAGACCTATGAGTCCAAGTTGTTTCAACCACGGAAATACATTTACTGTACCATGAAAGAACAGTTCAGATTGATACTGAAATTAGCCTGTCATTTGTTTCAATATTTACTTCAAGCGAGAGGTATTGATTATTAAAAAAAAAACATGATGTAGTAATTTTAAAGTATATTACTTAGTTTCAAGTTAATAATTCCAGGTATGCTCCTATATTAAAATTGAAAATAATTTGCAATTAGCCCTTCGAAGCCGATGCTCGTCTAAATAATATTTAAGAATTTAGACCGTACCGAAAAGAGAACACAACACTTCACCATTACAAAGATCAAATGGTTAACCCGGTGTAAGGAAATAATCGATGTACTTTGTGGTTGTGAAAATCTGATGTAATTATGTAAATAATAAAATTTAAGTCGTATTTAGCTTAAAGTCGATAGGAGAGCAGAAATTATACTAAAATTTTACATACATATATAAATATTTACATGCGGAAATATTTTAGACCAGAATTTTTAATTACTCTAGAACGAATTACAGCAGATATTGGGTAAATTTACGTAGTTTTACTAGAAATTCTACGAGCATTCTCAATGCTTATATTTATAATGTTATGTGCAAGACAGTCCTGTAAAGAAATATAATAACTTACTTCCGGCAGCAGAAGCAGATCTTGAAAGAAATTCCTTTCGCCGATGAGGACAGTCAGGTAATGTCCTCCAATCCGGATCTGCGGGGTTGTTGAAATCAGATTCATCTTCTAAGTTGCTTCGCCTATGTTTCATCGGCGGACTTCGTGACATTCGACCCTTAACCTTCTTTGACTTAGGTAATTTATCTTCATCTTCAAAATCAGCTTCAACTTCGTTGTTGTTACCTGAACAACAATTAAGTCATAGTGTCATGGATGTAAATCATTTGCTTTTAAGCGTTCACGGAGTTTTCCTCCGGGGACTTCCCCGGTTTCTCCGTGGCATCCCAACAATTACTCCACTCACACACAGAAGAAGGCAATGGCAAACCACTTCTGGATCATCTGCCAAGAACGTATATGAACAGGTCCCAGTCCGAGAAAAGGATGGAAGGATCCTGTTCATATGGACCTGTCGTCAGACAGAACACTAAATAAAATAATATATCATGAAGCCCAGATAACCCTTGAATTACCAATAAAGATCCAGTCATGCTCAGGTCTTTACACGTGAATCTATATTCTGATTCTATGGGCTAATTAAAAAAGAGATTAGTTGCAATTAATAACGATTTAAAAGAAAAACTCAGCCCATAGAAACTTGTACATAGTCTATGAGACTGTCTTGTAATTTGATCTATTTGTGAGATAGTATAGTTGAGTCATATTGTGATATTAATTAAAATAATTATTATAT
>NW_019060734.1:317379-334668 GCF_000696155.1 Zootermopsis nevadensis | reverse complement strand
GACACCCCTGTTACATTGCCTATCTTTTAAATTATCTCAAGAAATAGTTGACAGTCCTGAAACGATATTCGAAATAAACTGGAAAAATCTAAAAAAAATTAATCTCAAATTTATATTAGGATGATTAATTTTCTGTGACACCCTCGAAAAATGTTTACGACACCACTGTCAAAGAGATACAACAATCCATAAGATATCTTGTGTCGTTGAGTCTACGAACGTCTATTGAAAATCCTCTAAATTATATCACAAAATGTTTTAAGTGTCTGGCGATCGTATTTGCTTTTATGCCAATGGAATTTTAAGCATGTTCATCTTGTTTTCATGCAGTTGATCTAGACTTAAGTAGTGAAATTTAATGTTCTCATCGCCCTGATAAGCACCCATGAAACTTCGGTAAAATTCTACGACAAGAACCCAGAATACATTCATATTCAGTCTGTATAAACGTTTGTCAGATGTCAGAATGTGACCTTATACGCTTTATGAACTGTTGGGACGTCTTAGCGTTGTATCGCGTTAATAAATTCCTTATAACAGAGGATATCCAAATTACAAAAAAAATAAAAAATCTTACACTTAGGAACATTCTCCACTGTGCTGTCATCAAATGGCAAAAACCTCCGACCTCCTGCTAAGTTAAAGAGGATGCTTCCTTCTATTTGTTCCATGTTCCCCTTTAAAATTCCCAGGAGATTATCAAGTTCCTCGTCGGTCCAGTTAGGGCCTGATTTTTTGTGTGTTGGTTTCTTGTCTGAAGGTCTCCAGTGCTCGGTCCATTCTCCAAATTGATCTTTCATGAGATTTAGAGTGTCTCTGACGCTAGATAACATTGATACGATCTGTAACGAAACAAAGAAATGAAAATCGATGTTCCATTCGTGACAAATTCATAACAGAAAACTTTGATTAGGTATTTCTACTCACGTTTAATTGCTCAGTTGTGTCACCACCTATACTAGTGAAGAGTTTAAAGAATAAGGCTTTAGGGAAAACGCTGTCCTTGCTTCCAATGTAACTGAAGACATCCTCGTACCCAATTTTCACGTTCTCCATTTTGAAACTTGTCATAAGATTTGTAGAGTATGAAAGATCCATTTCTTGAGGCGTCAGGAGATTTGTAGCTGCCTCTGAATTTTTAGCCCTGTGAATACGAAGACTAAAAGTTGCATTTAAGAAATTATATTTAAGTTTATATAATTTTTATACACCTGAAGATAGTTCATTTGGAACTGAAACATGTCGTGTGAAAAGTGAATGTTCTAATGTAAATCGAACATTTCGATAGAGAACATCATTTTAATATATTTTAAATATTTAAATGTTAATTATAGTAATATTTTAATATTTAATAGGAATTTTATTGTGATTAGACTGACAAGATTTAAACAAATATATATTTATCACAATATGACGCAACTTTATCATCTCATGAATACGAAGACATTAACATCAAATTTCAAATTTATTACTAACTTCATTTTAAAGTGTTTTTTTTTAAAAATAGGACAAGACACGGATAATTGATGGAATGTAGTTTTCAAGGTCATTAAAAGAAAATTGTACTACGTGTTAAATGCAGAGAAAGTTCGTGCTTACATTGGTAGCGTAAAGGTTTCTTGAAGGTTTGCAGCAGATTTTATAGCGGATTGGACAGCTGAGACGACATCTTTGCTGGTATCCATGTCGGTATATTCGGCTATTCTCTGGAGTATAAATGATGATGGTTTTGTTTCCATCAATAGGGATAAAGCTGCTATACGAATTTCATTATTTTCCCCGATGTTCTCGAAGAGTTTGAGTAAGACTGAACTGGCGATATCGGGATATGCGTTAGCCAGTTTCTTCAAAGACGAGACCATGAGAAGTCTCTGGTAGCTAGACACATTTATCCGACCTTCCAGACAAGGTTCGAAGTAAAGGAGACTCATAGGATGACCCAAATTTCCAAGCGCACGTGTGTATAATTGGATTTTTTGACTGTTTCCCTCTTCTATGGCCTTCCGGAATTCGTTGCCCAAATATGGGATGTATTTCTCTATCAAGGGAGGAAATTCCTTAGGAACCATGCGACCGAAAGTGTACACTGGGTATCGTAAGTTTGCACTTCGGTTGTTGACGGCAACCTCATGTAGAACTTCTGAGAAAGTAAGTACTGCTGTGCAATTAAGGTACATCTGCTGTTTAGTCCTCTGATCTGTGACCAACTCCTGAAAACAACGAAAATTAAGTAACATTTAACTACCTCAAGGCGGTGAGTACAAAGACGGCTGTGTTCTTGGATTGTAGCACCGTGTAGTCTGATAGAAGTTTACCGACGTTACAGAGGTCTTTGCTGCCTCCTTCATCAGGACGATGCGTCATGATGATGACAGTAAGGATCTTTGGGGCGATCTTTAAAAGTCTACCACACTACAACCCAGAAGACAGCCATCTTAGTAAGTAAGTGATCGTAATTAATATCCTATAATACTTACGAATAATAGATCGATATAATCGGGAGTAGGAGTACGGACTGCGAGAGTCAAAACTGCGACAACCTCAGCTGCTTCTTCTCCTCGTATAAGGCCCCTACGGATGAAGTCAGTGATGGCTGAAAGGGCTGGGATGGTTCCGGCTTGCGCAACGGAATCGCGGAAGGATTCCCTGTAAAGAATTATAAAATTATTTTAAAAAGAGCTTTGTATTTGCTACATGCACAGTGCGTGTCATATGGTCTTCATAAACGGAGATAAAAAAATAGTTGGTATAGTGATTGGTTACGGACTGGGCGACCGGGGTTCGATCCCCGACGGGGACAGAGGATTTTTTTTCTCTAGCCTCTGGGGCCCACCCAGCCTCCTCTACAATGGGTACCGGGGTCCTTTCCAGGGGGTAAAGCCGGCCGGGGCGTGATGCTGAACACTGACTGCCATCTAGTGCCGAGGTCAAGAATGAGTAGGAGCTATACCACCTCTCCCCCCAAGCGCCTACATGGCGTATAGTGGGACAGATTTAAGAGTATTGGAATTTATAATCTTTAAGTAAAGACATTAATATTAGCGAATGGTTTAGAGTAGAGTGTGGAAATAAATGTCGAAAAGAAATTGTTCACGTTATAAAGCAAAATAGTAAGAGAACTTCAGATTTTGAATGTAATTTTTCAGTTACTATTTCTACAATTTGAAATTTGTGTTATCTATTGATATTACTGAATAAAATTGATATACAGTGGTATCCTATTTTTTTTAAAATTAAATTTAACGTAAATGTACTCACCAAGCTGTAATTTTGATGTTGTCGCCGCGATCTGGGTTCTTTGGAACCCGGAACTGGAGGGCGTTTGTGACTTCCGCTATTTGGTTACGGTCCATAGTGCGAATAATTCTTGCCATGATGGTAAATCTAGCGAGGGTGTTTTCATCGATTAAAGAACCGGGATTTTCTAAGTCACTGCCAATTTTGGTGGCAAGTTTGACTACGGTTTTAACGACGTCAATTTTTTTGGAAATACCAATTTTATTTCCTTGAATCCCCACAAAGAATGGGAGAAATGGTATGTCGGGTGCAGAATCGGTCGCTGGTCGTGGCTGCTCGTCGTTTTCCTCACTACTGCTACTGCTGCTGCTATTTGAGGATTCTTCTCTAGACCCCAATGATCTTCTGTATCTTCCAAAGCGATCGTTTGACGAGTCATTAGTATCCCCGTCTTTATTATTATTTTTATTTTTGGATAAATTAACTTTCTTCGGATTAGTGGATTTTCTTCGTTCCTTGTCTTCTTCACTGCTACTGCTACTGCTACTGCTACTGCTACTGCTACTGCTACTGATGTCGTTATTTTCTAGGTAAAACGCCCGATTATTCTTGTCTCTGGCAAGTGGATTGTCGCCGTTCGGATTGTTGTAACGATAGACAAGATCTCCGACACTTCGAGCGCTTTCGACAGGTGCTATTTTCTGTGCCTTCGTAATCGACTCCAACGTGACGTTGACTCGACTTACAGACATGCCTTTCTGGTTGTTGTATACCTCAGGACTCAGAAGGACCTTGTTGGTAGTCACGGAGGACTGGATGATGAATTTATTAAGACTACCTGAGATCACTACGCGACTCATTGAAGAACGCTGAAAATTATAAAATAGTCACAGTGTAATTAAATATGTAGTAAGTTTATGTTGTAATATATTAATTTTTCGCTTATCAAATGACGAAATTAATTTCGGTCAACGATTTAATGGCTGTTAAAATAGTTCTCAGACAACTGTTAATAAACTTTGGAAAACCGAAGGTCATCTGAATATTATTTTAGAGTTCAGTCCGTACCGCGAAGAAAACACAAGTCTTCGCTATTACAGACTTTAATTTGTCTATGTTCTTTAATGAAATAGTCACTGTATGTTGTGAGAATTATAAGAAATGTCTAAAATTGAAATGAAAAGTTGCTGTTCGTTGAAGTAGACGTTTATTAAAGGATTAATTTCTATGTGATTGGCTGACTACATAGAATGCGTAAATAACAGAAAGTATTGCTTACGGTCAAGAAGTCACCTATGTTTCCTCCAGGCTGAGAGTTCGCAAAACCGTCAAATCCAAAATGGAAAATTCTTTGATTGCAGTTGGAGAAGTTCTGAGACTTGATAATCTGAATAAGTGGTTCATCGTCGATCAATGGTGCTAGTTCCGGCCGAGCGTTTATAATCGTTGTTGGCAGAGGGGATATGTCGTATAGAACTTCGCATTCTCCGGTTACCACGCTCTGTGAATAGAAATGTGTCCAATATTTAGTTCTGAATTACGATTATGTTAAGTTAGATCTGATATTGACGTGTTAATTTCAAGTTACGCTAATGTTAAATACATATAACGTAGTCCTTATACACAGACACTTTTACAGGGTGTTCACAACTCTAATTCTTCACTAACCTCTATTACGTGGAATTGTGCGCTCTTGGAGTCAGGCCCTGGAACATTATTCTGACGATGTTTGACGACGTCCACTGCGTGAGTGTTAAGCTGTAGCTCACTCAAAATACCCTTCAGCATGTTAGCTTCCACCTCTGTGGTTTGCCCAGAGACGAAAATTTCTTTTACCTAACATAAAAATGTCATATTTAATTATGCATTTGTATCCTTGATATTTATCTTGATAAACCTCCTTGGGTAAGTGGTGTGATTTATACCAAGATGGTGACTGTAGTTAAATATTAACTCTCCCGTTATATTAATGCATATTACAAAACATTATAATTGTTAAAAAATTGTAATTGAGTTTTAAATTTAATATAATTTTACACCTGATGATGGTTTAATAAAACCGAAACATGTTGTAACTGTTCCAATTGTAAATCGATTATTCGATATGGAACAAAGAATGATATTTTAATTATTTTAATTAACTTATTTTCAATACATTGTGATTTGACGGAATAACCAAATAATTTAATTTTAAAACATTATATACTATTATAGATTATACCAAGATCTAAAATTATAATTTGCAAACGTAGTCTGGTCAAAATTATAAATTAAACAAATTTTGTTTTAAATTATTTCATTATTTCTCTGACATATACGCTATTTAATTTAAAAACTTACTAATCCATTAGAATTCAGCTTGATTTCAAAAGGGTTGTTTTTTAAGGGCAGTTGCTTCCATAAGAGAAGGCGTGCATCAATCTCTTCCTTCCATCCTGCAGGAAGTATCGAATGTACTTTCACGTATTCCGGACTTACAAGCTGAAACAACAAATGAAATTTAATGCTGATATGTTTAGCTGAGTTTTAAGGTCGGACGTCACAATTATTATTTTTTTAAAAAAATGTTGTTTACATGAAATACACTTTTAAGTCGCTAGATTATTTATTTCAGAATAAATTAATTCGTCATTATGGTAAGAGTTTTACTAACCTGTGCCCTCAGGAGGTTCTGTGACTGTGGTTCAAGAGCCAGCTGTGCTCTGACCAAGATTCCAGTGTATTGGTTTCCGACTTGATGAAGAGCTGTCAACGTACGGCCATTAACGTTGTACAAGTAACGTTTGTGATTCTCCCATGCTAGACATAATATCACGGTTTAATGAAGTGAGCGAAAAAGTATAGACACACATCAGTTGAACCGCCTTTTAAAGCAAACGGAGAGTTTTTATTACACTCCTTAACAAAAATTATCACCCACTCTAGTGAACGTTTTTAATTTCCCTTTTCAGCTAAAAGCTCCCAGTTCAGTGATTCTCTAAAGGTTTGTGATAGCAACTGATTTATTATAGAAACACATATTTTACGTTACATATTGGCAATTGTCTGGTGTATACTTGAAAAATACAACGTTTCGGGCGTTTATTTTACGTCTATCTTCAGGTGATTTGGTCACTTTATAGGCCTACTGACAGACTTGTAAACTTTCTAAGATTTGAGATTTTATCGGTGGTGAGTCTGAAGATGGCTGTCTTCTGGGTTGTTGCTCCGTGCACTCTGGTAGAAGTTTACCGACGTTTCAGAGGTCCTTGCAAGGACCACCTCTACAAGACTACGCGACGCAATAACCCAGAAGACAGCCTTCTTCAGGGTTGTCACCTCCTTACTCTTTGTGATAGATGTTGGAATCGAACCCAGGATCTTTTTAATACAAGGTTAGGACGTTAATGGTTTAAAATATCTCAGGTTCGATCCCGATCTGTTACTGAATGAATTAGAAAAAGTGATAATAAAGATAACTGTTACTAAACTAGTCACCTAGTCTAACTATCGCACGTGGAAAGTTCATCTCAGACAAGGGACGAGGTATAACGTAATGAGATTATTATTCCAGTTCAGAATTAAGTTCTGAAATCCTCCCAGACGCATGGGAAGACTCTACCCCCATCGCAAGGCCTCTAATGATACATTAAATGTCTTCGATCCTATGATCTGTGTTGGAGGATCTTGGACTCTTCTAGCTCTGGGGTCATACGCGCCTGAAACAACGCGAGGATTGTGACGAACACAGCACGTGTTAATTCAGGGTAAATAATCAGACAACTTTAACAGTTCTAAATTTACTTCGCTTACGTGGCGTATATTTATTTATACATTTACCTATTCCGTATTTAATTATATATTCAGTAATTTATTTATGGTTTATTTAATGAAACAGTCAGTAGTTGTGCTTAAAGTATACGGTTGCTCGGTGAATTTCAAGGAATATGAGACGAAGACTAGTTTCATTCTAAGTTATTATGATTTTACATTTCACTGTCTCACAGATGTTTAAATGATGATCGATTCTCGTTGTATGAAAATGTCGATTAGTCGTAACTTACCTGGCAAAGCAGCAGTTGTCCATACTGGAGGGGAAAAAACAGAAAGAAAAAAATGCGTCGTTAGAAGCAGCATATTTCGTCACATGTTAAAATGTTATTTTCAAAAACATCGAGGAAAATTTTAGAATTGACCAGAATATTTTTTGTTGTATTTTAATCTGTTAAGATTTCTTGAAAATTAAAATTACTTTAGAGATTCTGAGACAACAAATTGTATTCTTTCTAAGCCTATCAAAGAACTAAGCGTTTTTATAAGTTTTTCTAACCATTTAATTTTCAATAAGTTATTTGTAACTTCAAATATATATTACATGTTATATTATATGTTACATCGAGATAACGATGAATGGCGCAGAATATTAATATTAATTTTAAATTTTAACATCAACAATTTAAAAGTTTGTATATAGACTTGAATAATAAATATATATTTGAATTTTAAAACACAAACATGACGCATCTAAACTATAAACTTATTTGTAACTGTTCTAAAAGCTCCGAGAACGATGCTGTACATTGCTGAATGTTTATGTAGCTATAGATAATTGAAAAATTTCATATTTTAAATTGAAAGTCCCACATTCAAATTTCATTCATTAGATTCTATCGAAATCACACTTTAAAACCAATACTTTTGAAATCGTAATATTCAGGGCTACCAGCAAGAATTCTTGAGTACCAGCTTACCGAGGAGAAGACAGATAGCAGCTTTCGACCACATGTTTCTAGGGCGATGGTGGACACTGCTGTGGCACAGAGTTCGTTCAGAGATAATTTTATAACCATCGTGACCACTCAGTAAGCGACACGAGCCCCTGACGAAGCTGGGTCAACAGGGGTCAGATTGCCCTCAGCAGAATCTGTGCAACTATATCACGATAAAAATTACTCGATCAGCAAGAAATATCGTTCTTTCTTGTTAAAGACACGTGCTTATCGCATTTACACCTAGAAAGCTAAGTATCACATTCGTATCTTATAGTAACTTGGCGACTGAGCTATAAATACGTATTTGCCTCTATGTTTCATGACGATAACTAATTCAAGATTGATGCTAGGTATATGAAGTTTTGTGTTTTGATGCATAATAAATATAGGCACTTATTAAATTTATATCAAACAGATCTTCTTAACTTGAGAATTAAAAATATTCCTTCTTTACTTAGCTGTAAGTTCTGGAAGCTTAACTCGAGCGTAGAAACTGTACTAATTTAAATTATGAACAAAGATTTATGTAACTAATTTTATCTATATCCTTGCAAACATATTAATTTAAACGAAAGCGAACATTTTAAGTATGATTTGAGGTTTTCACGGTGGTGAGCCGTGTAATATGGTAGCAGTTTACCAACGTTTATCGTCGCCCTGATGATAGAGGCAGCAGTGACCAATAGTGTGACAAAAATATCTTAATTTTATAGATATCAGTATGAGATGATAATGTTGCGTCATATTGTGTTGAATATATACTTGTTCAATTTTATCAGTCTAATCACAATAAAATATTATTATTAAATATTAAAATATTACAATTAACATTTAAATATTTAAATATATTAAATTAAATTAATATATTTAAATATTTAAATGTTAATTGTAATATTTTAATATTTAATAATAATATTTTATTGTGATTAGACTGATAAAATTGAACAAGTAGATATCAGTATGTTTAATTAGATTTCTTGTCATAATACCATGACCTGTGAACATGGAATTTGAAGTAAAATGTACGTGTTTTAGTGTTTTCCTTCAAAGTATGGGTTTAGATGTGCAGTTACTTTAGCAGGTTGTTGTTCACATATATATTTATTATTCAAGTCATATACACAAACTTTTAAATTATTGATGTTAAAATTTAAAATTTAAAATTGAGAATATCAATTTAAAGTTAGCTTTAATGACGATATCTTGTGTATATAAAATTTAATCGTAAACAAATATAACACGTCCAAGGGTATCCATTTGTTTAGGCAACCATTCTCACAAAACTTTAAGGATCATAAAAGAGTTACGTTGCTTTGTACACTAAAAACATTGGAGGATATGAATTTTACAATCATATATTAGTATAGTTTTATATACAAATTCATAGTGTTGGTTTTTATTATATGTTTACAGTCTTTATAAAAGTCATACCAGTTCATACTTTTCAATGTAAATATAACATTTATGCGATTAGTTAGTGATTGGTAATTGAAAATTCATTAAAAATCTAAACGTCGGTAAATATTAATATCCATCGCGGCCTGTCTCTGAGATACCGAAGTTGCACATCACACACCAAATGCAGCGTAATCATTAGTAATTTAATTGTGGGCTGGAATAAATGATAAAATAAATCTGTCTCGGTACACGCCAAAAATACGCTTGGGGGAGGGGTGATATAGCGCCTGCTTATTCTTAGGTGTAAGTGGTCAGCGTCACGTTCCGGCCACGTTTTACCCCCGAAGAAGGGACTTACGGTACTCACTGGAAAGGAGGCTGGGTGGACCCTAGAGATAGTCTGAGAATGAATGATTTGACAACTATGAAATCTGATTGATTGGTATAGTTAATTACCGATTTTCTAAAATGCAAGTCACATGCACGGTGCAATGTTTCAACAGGCTGTCACGTTCTGCCTACATATTTTATTGTAAGTTTCCAAGCTCTTAATATTGTGTAAACTCGACAAGAAAGTGCATTTGCCTACATCCAGTTCAGCTGATAATGAGTTCCTTGTAACAGCTGATGCGTATGATTTAGGTTAAGATATACTATCGCCTTCTTGAAGGTCAATTTCATGCAGATTTAACATATCAGACATTTTTTTTTCCTTTCTTGATGATTAGTGAACCAAGGGGCATAAACCTACAATGTAAGCATAATATGAGTAATGATGAGTACTCTGAGGTGAAGGTTCAAAGGGGAAAGGGGAAACAAGGATACTCAAGTGTCATCACGAAGGCCCAATCCGGAACACGACACTTCCTTGTAGAAAACTGCATTCTTTCTTCCTTTATTTCTATATACACAATTAAATTTACTACCTAAATTCTTGGATAATTTTCCCAAATTCCATTAATATACAGGGTGAGTCAAAAGTGTGTTTACAAACGTTGTGTACGTATTCCTGTGTCAAAATTTTTTTTAAAAATATTTTTTTTCTTATTTTTTATCCTAGAACACGCACACATAATTTTGACTCACGCTGTATAAACACTTTTCTGAAATTAAACACAATTCAATTTAGCCTAAGACAGTATACAAGTTATTACTAACCCAGGTGTACATCTAAGACCACTGAGCATTGCTTATTATTCTGGTTTAGGGATTGTCAATTTCCTTTCGTATGATATTGAGAAAAATATACATAGAAATGTAAACATGTCTGGATCATTGATTTTGCAGAAATGTAATGGAACATGTTTTCTGATGCACTTTATACTACTATTTGTTTCATTTGTGGAGAGTTTCGAATACTATTACAAATTGCATATGATTATATGTAGTAACAAAGTCTGACGAAGAAATTGCACGTAGAGGTTTCACGAACTTGTTATTTGTTATTAGTTTCTAGGCGATCAAAGTTCATTTGTTTTTTGGGGGTCTGGAATATTTTGTGTATTTTGGTCTGCATGTGTTACGAAGTTTTTATTTCGGTTTAAGTTTCTTACAGCTTGTTTCGCTTTTTGTCCATGTTCTTTTCTTTTCTTTTTTCAATTACTTACGTTTTATTTTGAATTTGTTTTTGTTTTGTTTATTTCCGAGGTCTGTGGTTTCTGTTTGATTCTTTTGATCTTTCGGTTATTTTGTTTGGATTTTTGAGTTTATCATTTGATGACGGTTTTTGTGTTTAAGTCTAATTTTTTGTATCTTTAGTTCAGTTTTTGGGTTCTTACATTTTATTTTGGTTTACAAATTACTTCTCGATTCTCATTTTTTATTTATAGCTTTTAGTTATTGTCTGGTTTTCTACATTTAATTCTCGTTTTTTAATTTTCGGATTTTGATGTATATTTTTTGTACATTGATTTGATTTGGTCCTGTTAGATTATAATAGGACAGGCTGGGATCGGTTCAGTTAGGTTAGGTAAGATTAGGTTGGGTTAAATTAAGTGTGGTCTGGATTGTTGGATCTATGCTTTTCGTGTTTTCTTATGTTTAGTTTAATTTGCTGTTTGCATTTTTGGATTGACTTTATTCAATTTGAATGTTTCTGTCCCTCTTTGGCTTTTCGGTTCATCACCTCTATTTGTATATTTCGTTTGTTTTATTTTCGTCCTATTTTTTGGTTTGGATTTTGGTTTTCGGTTCTATCTTCTTTTTTGGATCTGATACTGTGGTGTGGTTAATTAATTATAATTTGGATTTTGGTTTCATGGTTTGGCATTTGGTTTTGGGGGTTTGATCTTGTTTTCGAATGTTTTTATATTTTGGATTTTATGTTTCTTTTCGAGAATTTTGTATTGTTTTATGTTTCATTTCTGTTTCTGTTTATCTCAGTTTTGAGTTTTTTCTGTTTGATATTTTGTTATTTTTATTTGGTATTGTCTTCTTTTTCTCAAAATTTTTAAGTTAGCTGTTTGTTTCTTCGGAGTTGACTTTGGTTACTTGGGTCTCCGGCTTTAGTGTAGTTTTTGGTTCCTTTTTGTATTTGGTTTTTGTTCTTCTAGGTTCTGTCTTATGTTTTGTGTTCGTCTTTTATTTTTGTGTTTTGTATTTGGCTTGGTTATTGGCGTTTTGGTCAGTGTTTGGTTTCAATTTCTGTCATTTATTTTTGGTTCTTAGGGTTTAAATTTTTGTTCTGTATATTTGGTTTAATATTTTTTCTTTTTTTGGATTTGGATTTATTGTTTATTTTGGATGTTTTTTCGGTTTGCATATTTAGTCTTTTGCGATTTGGTCTTTGATTTTAATGCCTGGGTCTTAATATTTTGGATTTGGTTTGCTATTTCTTTTTTGTTTTAGGGAAATTTTCAATTTTTGGGTTATAGTTCCTTTGTATTTTGATTTTCCAGTTTGACTTATTTTTGGATCTGGGTTTTTATGGTACTTTGTTCTTTCCATTTGTCTGTTTGGTTTCGTTTCGTTAGGTTAGGTTAGGTTGGACTCGGTTTGGTTGCGTCAGGTTGTGTTTGTTTTGTACTGGTTTTTCGATTTCTCTGTGTTCAGATTCTTTCTTTTGTTGTTATTTCTCTGGTTTTGGTGTTTCGTCTTTTATTAAGACTCTGTTAACAGCACACGGACTCAGAAATATTATCTCATGAGGTCCAACTAATGAAAACTTCCATATGTAATTTCTTTAACACCAATATCCACTATTCTTCGTCCAGTAAAATGATGTTCATGCTTTTTCGCTCTCTTTCTCTAAAATATTTAGTGTAGTCTGACAACAACATCCAGCTATAAGCAACTTCAAAGTGCAACACAGCGCTGAAGCAATATTAATTCATACATTGAACTGAAGTGGCTATCATGTATGTGGGTTCTTGTAAGTATAGGAACGAAGTTGTAATCTAAATACTTTGTCGAGAACTTTTAGGAAATTAAGCTGTGTAAGTATTCCGCGTAATGTTAGTAGAAATTGCTCAGCTTATATTCTGATGGGCATTTCAACTTTTTCTAAACCAATAGGGAATAAATTTAAATAATTAAACGTTGTCAATAAATAACACAAGTTCACTTGCAATTCATATATTCTTCATAAATAATAATTAGTTTAAGACGCATTTTGTAGGAATGGAGACTCCTATTGTTTTGTGCTCGGTCTTCTTGCTGAAGTCAGGGTTGACTCCTCGCTTCACCATTTTCTCCCAGTGTTCGGCCGTGGGTCCCCTGAAGAGACAGTGGAATTTGATTACTTTCTTCTGCTTGTCTGATGGACGGCACTGCGAAGAGCATTCGGGCAGGGGCCTCATGCTGAAACAAATTTCGTGTCCCTCGGTCACCACTTTGGTCCGATGTGTCGTGCACTCAGACGACGAACTGGAGAATTTACCACTTTTCTTGGAATATTTCGTGGCAAGTTCGTCTGACTCGGAGCTGGAACTGGAGCTAGAACTGGAGCTGGAACTGGAGCTGGAAGTCGAATTGGATCCGGATTCTGACGATGATGAAGACGATGACGATGATGAAGATGATGACGACGACGAAGATGAAGATGATGAGTCATCGGAAGTCTCTACCAGATCGAATCCTCTTGCAGTAGCATTCTTGGACTTGTGTTGACTGATAACGTCAGTATAATAGACGCTGTCAGAGACACACTGTTCCTTGTCGCTGAGTTCCTTCAACTTCTTCGCTGGTCCTTCGCATGAATCATCGGTGATTGCGTAGGTAGCGGCGAAGGTATATGGGTCCCTGATAAAGCAGTTCATCGGTGTCTTGAAATCTGTGAGGGAGTCTCCGTTGAATGTACCGCATAAACCTCGGATTTCATCTCGATAGGAGTTACTAGCCTGAAGCAAGACTCTCTCGCCGTCATAAGCGAGCTCCAAGTCGTGGTCCGGGAAGACAAATTTTGCAGCTCCGCCATGAAGTTCATACACTTGGGCGATCAGCACTCCGTCTGATTCGAATTCTGCAGTTTTGCTTGGCGACAGTTTTAGTGGTTTATCGTTCACGGATACCTTCACCAGTTTTTCCGAAGTGGATGAATCAGGGCTCATTTTGACAGTAGTCTGTCCCAGAATCACCATTACTTCCTGTTGAGAAACAAAGACTTTACAGACTCCAGTGATACTAAAATGATAGCGTTTTTTTACGTACGTCAATGATAAACATTAGACGTCCATCTTAATTTTTTTTTTTTTGGAAATATCGCGATGAGTTTAGAGACTTCATTGAAATCAATCGTTTTAGATTTATTTTAACAAGATATATTTTGAGATCTAATAATTTATAATGAAGGAAGAAACACACAACTGTTAAGGGTACTCCTAAGTAATTATATCCGTAATAATTGAGGAATATTTTACTCAGATTCTGACCTTTTCTTGTCCAGAAGGACCACCGCGTACGAGTACCGCTACGTTACCGTTGCTTTCAGAATTCATGGGAGATCGACCAGGAGAATCACCAGCCCTGCTCTTAGGCACCTCCATCATCATTACGTGCCAACATCTGCCAAGTCTAATCGGATACGTATTGTTGTCGAATGTGTTAGCAACATTTCCATCGACCACACATGTCGCTGGAAACAAAAAAAAATGTTTCGTCTGATACAAAATGATATGAAAACTTTCTATCTGACTAACGTGAATAAGAATTTAAAGCGTTGTAAGGCCTTCGCTGGAGAATTTCGAAATTAATGCTATCTCCTTTCGTATTATTTAACACAAATGATTTACTAATATGAAATTAAACTTACGTTCGAAGTAAACTGGAGATGAACGCTTTCCAATTCGGTCTAAAACTGAAGTCTTTGGATTAATCTGAAGTAGCGATGCGGCCAGTGGGTTAAGTCGGATGTTGGTGATATTAACATTCATCAGTGGTGATTCGATGGACACATTTAATGCGCTGTTATTCGAATTTAATTTTAAGTTAATTTCCACTTGGTTTTCCTTTGGTTCTGGTGGGAAGATATTTTCACTGACGTATGGATAAGCCAGGTGACGTATTACGGAGTATGCCCGGTATGTTCTGCCTAACCAGGAAGTAGGTATGTTGCTGTATTTAAGTTTTAGGTTGTGCTGATCAAGTTGGCTGGCGGCTTCAGTTACATTGCGGCAAAAACTCAGTACACTATTTCCTTCGCTCATTTCACGTTCACATTCCTTGGCCATAGGGCTTCCAGCAAGGGCTTCTCTGAATTCAAGAGATTGTTCCATTGAACCCTGTAAAGAAATGTCAGAGATCTCAATTAAAATCACTCCTCTCCCTTTTCATGTCAGAAATAACTAGGACCCTTCATTATAAGTGTAAGTATAGGTGTCCCAAAAAAGACGTACACATATTATAATACGGAATATTAACCTTGTGAATATATATATAAATCTTTTTGGGACACTCTGTACGTGTGAAAGGACTAACCTTAAGTGTCACTGTTGCCTGGGGGCTGGTACCGTTGTCAATGTCCAGTCGGGCGCTTAGAGATGAGTTAGGGTCGAATTTTAAGGCTTTCTCGAAGTTCAGTATAGGTACTTGTGGCATCGAGACATTCAGGGATAGGAATGCCTGTAAATTATAATACACTTCGTTCATTTGAAGAGAATTTTGTAATAGAAACATCAAATTAGTTTGAGATTTTTAGACAACGTACAAGACTACATGGTAACATAAATGGAAGATCACATTGTAAAATTTTTACCATCGTCAGAACTTTGTAATTCTATGGAACTATATTGAATACGTTTTATTATACTGTGATTTTATTTTTGTTCTGATACATTTTATAGTCTTGTAGGTTGTTACTAAAATTTTTGGAGGTATGTACTAAGTAGGATTTGAGGTTTTCACGGCGCAACAACCCAGAAGACAGGCTTCTTCAGGTATATGCTACCTTAACCTTCTACCCTGAAGATGACGATTATTTTATTTCAAGTAGTATCTGTCTAGAAGAATACAATTGTGACAACCCAAAAAAAAAAAATCATAATTTGAACTGTCAGATTTGGTACCGTCAAATGTAACATCTGGCTATTAGCTGAATCAGCGAGAAGATTTTATTGTTTTTTTTTTAAATTTATTTTCTCATTTTCGTTTCATTGAGAACGCATTCGGAAGTTGTACTCTGGACTGAAACGTTTGTGGCCAATTTAAAGCAAATGACTTCGAAACAACTTAGGCTGTACTTTCGAAATTTTATATTTGAAAATGTCACGTATATTAAATTATACACCTCAGTCATCGTAAATAGTGGACGTTGTAATTAAGGGCGAATTCCTCCAAATCAAAAATTACAAAAAAAATGTCTGGGCGATGTATTTATCTTTGATTCCGTTTTCTGTATTACCTGGACCTTCTTGATGTCTCCCGATGGTTTAGCGGGCTTTGCGCTGACAAAGAGTAATGTACTGGTACTTCCGTTAACCAGAGACGAAGCACAAGCCAACGTTGCTGCATACACAGCTTCAGTGTCGCCTTCCTCAAAGCTGATGGCCACATCAAGAACAGAAGCGGACGCATCTGGAAAGTGTCATTAATGAAATTCAGCTGTTAAATCCAAATGTTACCGTTCAAATATCATGTAACTAATAAAATATTACTTTTCGTTATGCAAACATGCTTAAAATACGTAATAACAGCAAGTAAGTTTATATCTGTCTTCTAAACGTTATGTTTACGATGATATACACATATTTCGTACGAAATTTGGCAGGGGAAATCCATACATATCTGAATTATTTATTTATAAATTGTTTTCTTAACTTACTTACGTTATTAAATATGATCACTTCACTACCAGCTGGTTTTGACGACTGATACTTTAATTACGAGGTTGTAAATGGAACCACGAGAGATACGTGAAACATCTATAGCACGGGAAATTTTTTTAAAACATCTAATCCGAATATGTAATTAAAAAAAATTCAGATTAATATAGTAAATCAAAAATAAAACTGTTTGTATTGTTTATACCGTTCTCGTAATTGCTCCAAAGCAGGTGATGTAGAAGAATAATCTCAACTTGGAATAAAACATGAAAAATTGAAAAAATATTTATTTTAAATATATATTATATATAATTATATATATATAATTATTATATAATATATTATGTACATATACAGAACAACATCTAGTATGTTATTAAGTCTAATGTAAATCGAATATTTCGATAAAGAACATCATTTGATATATTTTAAATATTTTAAATGTTAATTATTGTAATATTTTAATATTTAATAAGAATTTATTGTGATTAGACGGACAAGATTTAAACGATATATATTTATTATATCACAATATGACGCAATTTTACAATCTCATGAAAAAAATATTGTTTGAAAGTTCTTTAGATTTACCCATCTAGATGTTGAATGTAGATGTAAATCCAAGTCACATGTTTAAGGAGTTTTTG
>NW_019060734.1:227392-305741 GCF_000696155.1 Zootermopsis nevadensis | reverse complement strand
AACCCATAAGATAGATTTCTTCAATGTGTGTATTTTGAAACGGTAAAACCTGTCCTTTAATGATTTGTATTAATAAATTGTAATGGGCCATATAATTCGTTTTGGTGTAAAACAAATTTACAGGCAACGTGTTATAATTATTTTTTTAGGGAACTGAAGTGGAATCATACGTCTTACTACCATTTTCGGAATACTTTCCGTCCATATATCATATCGAGCCTCTTGTCCGTTGGGTACTCGGTTCATTTCCCGGGGTAAAGCGAGACCGGGGCTTGAAGCTCACCCCCCCCCCCCCCAACCCCCCCCCCCCCCCCATCTAGTGACGAGGTTAAGAATTAGTAGGAGCTATGCTTCCTCTCACCCAAGCGCATACGTGGCGTGTAGTGGGAAACATCTTTTACACCAAATAATAATTCAATAGATGTTTAGGTTAGGGTTTCAGAACATCGAAAACTCAGGATAGTAGCGAATTACTTTGAGACATCGGCGACATAAGCTCATAGTCGAAAGATAAATTATAGTTCATAATGTTATTATCAACAACTGATTTAAATATGTCAACCTTTCAAATATTGTAAAACGTGACGTAGTTCTGTAACCTTCGGTTATCTTTATTGGTTTTAAGTAATTGAATGCTGATTAATATTATCTTACTATGTGTTTTATCGAATTTCAGTCTAAGTTGCAGTATTAAGTGATAAATAATTGCTAATTAGATGTGAAAATTTTTATAAACAGCGTTCAGAAAACTGATAACAGTAGCACAATTTGGCACGTGTGTTCTTTTAGTAAGTTATGTTTTTGTACTTTTATTTGGAAACACTAGAAATTCCTTGTAGCAGAGTCCTGAGTTTGAAAGAATTTTTTTTAAATAAATTAATGTAATATTTTGCACATTCCTTACTTTAAAGTGGGAGTTATTTAATGTCAGAAGTTAATTAAAAATTACAATAAATGCTATTTGATTGGAACAGTAATCAATACCGGGCAGCTTTGTAACCTTGCATGCATTAGCGACGAGGTATCATCTAACTCATTGACCCGTGACGTAATAATGACACGTGGAGCAAATTATGGATTTCAGCACTCAGTCGGACAACTTAGTTCCATAACTACAGCAGTCTGAGTTCCTGGTTGTTTGTTAGGTTTATTTACTGTCTAGTTTTGAATTTCATGCTTTTTATTTAAGTGAAATCACGTGTGAGATAATTAAATTTGATATTATTTTACTCAAGTTTATGTCGATTTTGCGAATGGAATCTATTGAAGCATACAATAGCAGAATGTAATCTTAAAGTTCACACTTTTTCCGTGGGTTTTAATTTCGTCGATCGGGCCCAGTTTCTGAAATAATTAATAAAAGCCTAATAATGTCTTGTTGTTCAGTGATTTTCTGTAAATAATTTCTGTATTGAAAGAGGTCATATTTTTTTGTGGGATCCAAAATAATATGGGTTTTCATGGACTCGAAATAGACTTCCTAAATTAATAGAATCTTTATGAACTACCATAACTTTGCAGTAAATTATATTCTCTAATAGGGATAGGAGGGCCACGGTGGTCTAGCGGTTAGAACGCTGGCCTTGTAATCCTGGGGGGTCTCGGGTTCGATTCCCGGCGGTGCCCGAATTTATAACTTGTGTTGGGCAAGGCCGTGGTCTAGGCAACACGGAGTTTTCCTCCGTGGCATCCCAACAATTACTCCATTCACACACAGTAGAAGGCAATGGCAAACCACTTCTGGATCATCTGCCAAGAACGTATATGAACAGGTCCCAGTCCGAGAAAAGGATGGAAGGATCCTGTTCATATGGACCTGTCGTCAGACAGAACACTACAAATAATAAAAAAAAGGGATAGACAGTTTCTGTTTAAGAATAAAATTCTACTTAATACTTATTTTGTGTTCAGCGGAATTCATGTGACGTGTAAAATGACGGCCTACAGACAAGGCGATTTTATATTTCCACCGTCACAATCACACCCAGAATTTAACCTTGCTTCAAAACCAAAATGTACAGGGACTTTACCAAGAATTATACGATGAATATTTATGCACTGTGAGTGTAAGTAAAAATCTTAATATCAGCGACGACTTCAGCAAAATTTTCGATATGGTAGAATGACATTATTTCATAGCTTCACAGGATAACCTTAAGAACCCTTGAATTTAACCTAGTAACAGTGTACTGGGCTAAATTGCTGTCTCTTCAGTAAATTTTTAGATAAACTTCACAGTCGAGGTCGCAAGACAGTTCTGTTCTGTCAGGAATTAGAGTGGAAAAGTTTGTGAACACATTATTTAAATTAATCCTTTTACGCCGAATGAGTGTTGATGTTATAATTTTGAAAATTTAATTAAGTAATGTAGTGGTCTATACAGTAAGGGGTAACGTCTGATTAATTTAAATCTGGAGGGTCGCATGAGAGCCATAGCGATCAAATTAGGGAATCCTATGGGACTACCGCGTTCATTGAAACCGAAGCTAAATCTTATTTAAGAATTCAGTCCGTACCTCAAAGAAAACACAATACTTCACCATTACAAAGAACAAATGGTTAACGCTGTTAAAGGATATTAAGGTTGTTTACTATGAAAAGCATACGAAAACCATAAAAAATGAGAGAGTGGCTGTTGAAACAGATGGAAATATAGTTTACGAATCAGATTTAAAGTTTTAATAAATGAACTTTTTATTATGGTAATTCTAATAACAGAAAATTAAACAATGTAAAGTTATAGTGAAAACGAAGTAAAGCCTTATTAAATATTTTAATTCAGACAGATATATTAGGAACTATTTAGCAAAAATATTAATAATACAATAATAAAAATAAATTAAATATAAATATGTGTAGGCTGTAAGTGGTAAGTAAGCCAATCAGAACGACTACAACAGAGATAATAGCAAGTATCTTAATAGAGCAATTTCAAGGGTTACAAACTGAAACTAACTCCACGGAGTAGAACCCTAGTTGAGAATCTTCTAGTCGTTTAGCCTGTCATGAAATTCCTTGCCTTTTATGGAGCCCGAAGTTTCAAAACTGTGTTCACCACCGGTTTCTAACCTTGTCCATGCAAAACCCTGGGGGGGGGGGAGACTACTTAAGTGACCTACACGTAGGTGAAAGGATAACATTAAAATTAGTTTTGATAAAATATGGTTAATAACGAGCAGTGGCAATTTCTTGCGAATAAGTGAATGAATTATCTGATTTAATTAATGACGGGAAATTTTCTGCGCCTTATATTAAAATAATATGCTGTATAAATGCTGTTATTTTGTACGCCTTTGTTTCGTTCGTTAGTTCTTGTGTCTGTTATTTCTTGTACGGTTTATGTGTGTTCAGGAATGCACAAAGATTCCTCAAAATAGAACGCTGGCCTTGTAATCCTGGGGTCTCGGGTTCAATTCCCGGCGGTGCCCGAATTTATAACTTGTGTTGGGCAAGGCCGTGGTCTAGGCAACACGGAGTTTTCCTCCGTGGCATCCCAACAATTACTCCATTCACACACAGAAGAAGGCAATGGCAAACCACTTCTGGATCATCTGCCAAGAACGTATATGAACAGGTCCCAGTCCGAGAAAAGGATGGAAGGATCCTGTTCATATGGACCTGTCGTCAGACAGAACACTAAATATAATAATAGGATAAGAATTTACGTAGATAGATATTTTAATATAAAACACATCAGTGACTAAACCTTTTAGAACAGACCTAATTATTTTAAGCTCTTTATAAAAGCTCCGTTATTTTGGCTGTTTACGTAACAATTTCGAGATTTATTTTAGTCCAGAACATAATTTTGTTAAAATATTGTAAATCGTTGCTTTACATGACAGGATACTTCCTATGAAATTTTCTATGAAATATTCTCCATGAAGAATGTCGTATATGAATAAATTTTCTTCAATACGCTACATTTTCGAACCCTGTTTTCCACAACAACAATTATCTGTGCGCGTACTATCTCAAGGACAACCACGCTAACATACAGCGCTATCGAGATGTACCAGCAACCATCTAGTGACAGATGGTTACGCGGCCATCAGTGCGCATGCGTAGGTGTGAGGGCATACGAATTGTTCAGTATCAGTTTCTTGAAGATATTTGTGACGATTGAGGGAGCCATATACTGTATTTTCTTTCGTAGTTATTTTAAATTTGATTATAATTTACATATATTACAAATAAAGCAAAGTAATTAAATTTCACAGAATAATATGATTGCAATAAAATATGTTGCTGATAATGTTCACGCGTCTAGGCGTGGTTCATATTTGTGCTCTAATAATTAACAACGACGTGATGTAACAAGTGGAAATTTATGTAGCATGTGTAATTGCAATTTTAAAAGGCTTCCCTCGAAATTCAAGTGTAATCTATCGCAGTGGTATTCAACCTTTTTTGTTCGCGTACCCCCAGATATAATTTCTCTTCAACTTTGTACCCCCAAAGTTATTGGTGTATAATTCAAGTTATACATAGTATATAATCTACATCTAAAATAAATTAAATAAATTACATTACTGATTATTCAGTGTTTATCATAAAATAATATATATTTTTATTAAATTTCATGTACTCCATAAGATGTCTTCGCGTACCCCCGGGGGTACACGTACCCCAGGTTGAAAACCACTCGCCTAGAGCATTATTCTGATCACTCATCTCCGACATCAGCAAATGTTGCTGAACTTCAGACTCGTGCCACTTGTACGTCTTTATATGGCAGTATTAAGACACAGGAACACTTCATCCTGTACGTTTGTGGTTTTACTATAATATGATACAGAACAGAAGTTAATTGCGGGATTAATTAATCCTCACATGTACCGCCATGTGACAGGGTGACGATTCGTGAAATTCGATTAATCCTCACATGTACCGCCATGTGAAATGGAAAAATATTGGTCTAATGTAAACCTGAACAAACTTTCGAGATAGATAGTCCTTGTTGCGTATTTTATTTATAGCCTGAATTAACTCGGTTTAGAAATAACAGAACACAAGAAAAATATTGTCCCAAATAAACTCAGTTCTTTTTTGTTTCCTTTTGTGTTAAATATCGTCATTCCAGGACACCTCAGGATAATCAGGGAATTGGTTAGGTTTCCTACCCTGTGCAATAAAAGTTAAGTTTTATCACGTTCTTAAATCAACTCTTTGGCCAATAAGATTTTTATTCACGTTAAACATTAAATACAGTATAATAAATAAAGAACACTGAATTTTAAGAAATATTTTAAACTTCACTTCCCCATTTTAGTAATCAGTATTCACTGTGAACATTTATAATCATTATTTTGATTTATTTTTGTTTTATATTTCCTTGGAGAATGGGAAATAAAAGAATATGTTTGTTAATAGGAACAAAAACGTAAAACAGAATCATTGAAATACATGACACAACAATGGAAATAATTTTATCATAACAAAGGAACATCTTTATAACAAATTTCTACTAGAAAACAAATCAAACTTGAACATGCATAACAATGGAATAAAGTTATTTTATTGAAAACGTGATTTCCAGCTGTTTTATCGTGAATCACAATAGATTAATATCAGTTTTAAAGTTGTAATTTGAAAACGGCTAGTTATATATTGTATTATATTATAACAAAGTTTATCCAGCGACTTAAAATCCTATTTGGCAATATTAAGTTTTGGACGTGAAGCCAAGACGTTATTTTGTATATACTGTGGATAATTATTCTGATTCAAGATTTTAATCTGCGTAACAAGAGTTATTTATGGTTGCAAATTAATCGAATGATCCTTCTATAGAATTTTTATGATATAGAATGTGTTAGTATCAGCAAATATCGTGACGTCATTGAACTGTTGTGTTTTTGAACTTTGACTATCATCTGATGTTATAATTTAATAACGTGAGATTATCGATTGTATCAGAACCATTTAGAACAGATTACTTTTATACGTAGTTATAACGCGGTTATGTGTACGATATAAAAGTTACATTACACCAATTATACCGCCATTATGTTATCATGTTGACGTTATATATTAACACACTGCAACGCAGAAGCAAACAATTTATTATCTTCCGATATATTTTGTGTTTATCTTTTTTTTTTGCTGATAAACAAACCAGTTTCTTCTTTTGATTTATTTATTGATTATAGTGATTTTATTATGGACAAATATTTTGAAGATTCTTCTCAATTATATTTACATCCTGAGTATGTTGTATATCAATTATATCAATATGTGAGTTTGAAATGGCTGCATTACTGTTTCTTTAAGAGGATCATTCAATAACACCTGGTAAAATTCAAAAGTATTCCACACACTCAAACGTATATGAAAACTATATTTTCTACCTTTAATTAATATTTCTGCTTAAATATTAGCATTATCTCACTACTGCATCAAAATAAGGTACGTCAGACTTTGGAAGACATTTTTCAACTTATATTTTTAACTTAATATAACATTAGCATTCTACATTTCTTCGTCAGGCATCTGATACTCAGCGAGATCCACAATATTCATTTTACTGACTGTTAAACCATTTTCAGTCTGAAAAAATAAATAAATATATTAGTAAATATTTCGATAAAATCGGTAAAAGTTCTTCCTCTATGTTGTTGACTGTCACAAAAATTCTGCGAAGGATATTCTGTTTAGACTTGAGAATACGAAAGCAGCATTATTCAGAGATTCGCACTCAGTCCTACCTCTTTCACTACGCCAGTGACGTCATCCGCTACTACAGCATAAGCGCTTCGATAGCGATGTGTAATGACGATTATCTGCGAATGGTTATTTTGCTTCAAAAATTTTGCAAATCTCATTACATTTCTCTGGTCAAGTGATCCATCTGGTTCATCAAGAATTATGATTGGTGCTTTTCTGTATCTGTAAGGAACATGAAAACAAAACACAGTAGCTATTCTAGTAATATACCGAACATAACCTCACATATTGTCAACTGTAACCTCCACTTTAATGTTGGAATGCAATTTGAAAATAAATTAGGGCGTTTATCCTGGCGAAAATACTGGCACCCCACTGGATAAGAGGTCTGTTTTAATGTTACAAAAATGCATTTATAAAACTTAATTTCCGAAATTATTTTTCAATCATCTTGTATCATTCAAAGCTATCAGAAAGATTATTCGGATTGAAGATGTCTTTTAGGATGTTCTGCTGTACAGTCTGTTAAAGGTTTACTGACATATCAGATATATTTGCTGCCTCCACCATCAGGGTATTGAGTGGTGTGAGGGTTTAAAATCTTCAAAGGTAGTGAAGTGTAGCCTCCAAATTGCCCTGATGATGGAGGCAGCAAGGACCTCTGAAATGGCGCAACAACCCAGAAGACGTCAATCTTCGGAATTAAAAGTCTTTAAATATTATAAGTGATTAAAGAAATTAGCTGTTAATAACAAAAAGATATCAAAGACAAATCAAAACATCTTCCGGTTCTTTATACCGATTCCGTCAACCACTGGTTGAATCATTACCTGTTTAAAGCAAACATAAATGCCAAGCTTGCCATTGCAGCCTCGCCACCAGAAAGACAATCCATCGCGACACATTTCTTGCCCGGAACTTGTACGCTGTACCTCACCCCTGCAAGGTAAGGCTCTTCTGCATTTTCCAATGTCAGAATGGCCTCTCCATTCTGAGCCTCATACAGTTTCTGTATGTACAAAAATTGGCATCTTGTACTTCAAAAATATTAAAATTAATTTAACAACAAATTTTTATAGATTAATATTAAAACACATATAACATGTTCTATGAAATAGATTCACTTACCTGGGAGTACGCATAACAAATAAGAATGAGGAAATGGTAGAAATACAAAGCAGAATTCAAGCGGCCAATAAAGCACATCTCTCGATATTACCACTGATTCCATGGAATAAATAAGAAAGTAAAAATTACATTATATAAAACTCCTCATCCGTAGCATATCACACGGGAGTGAAACATGGGTACTCGACCAGAACGCAGCAGATAATATGGACCTCTTTGAACGGAAAATCCCGAGGAAAATTTTCGGCCCAACACGAGAAGCAGGTGAACGGAGGACAAAAACTAATCATGAAATCTATAAATTATATAAAGACATACCATTATCACAATTTATAAAAATCAAGAGACTTCAATGGGCAGGTCACCTGATTCGGATGGACGACATCCGAATTCCAACGATGGTATTCAAAGGTGCACACCTCTTGGCCATCCATGCGTGCCACATGCCTAGCCCATCTCATTTTTCTTGACTTAATCACCCTGACAATAGTGGAGGAGTACAAATTTTTTAGCTCATCATGCAGTTTTCTCCATACCCCATCCTATTCTCACCTTGGCCCAAATATTCTCAAACACCTGCAATCTATGTTCCTCACTCAGACTGCAAGACCATGTTTCACACCCACACAAAACAACGGGCACAATTGTTGTTTTGTATATTTTAGTGCTCAGAATATTGTAACTGAATTTGAAAGGAAGGATGATATTTATTTTAAGTCTGTACCACATGAAGAATGTTGTGAAAATTGTAGAGAGAAACAACTAATTCATCTAAGAAATTGTAAATAACGTTACATGTTTGCTCCTCCAGCAATTTGTTGTTAGCAAGTATGTACATATACGTATGTCATTGGAATAATAATTTTCGGTTGCAATTTAAAAATTTTGCTGCGGTGAAAATGTCCACGGTGTCTTGTGGGTTATAGTGTAGTGTTATAGACCTTTACCAACGCTTTAGATATACTTGCTGCCTGCATGATGATGGGGGACAGCAAATAGTGCTGACACATTGGTAAGCTATCAGACTCCACGGTGCTACAACCCAGCACCGCCGTGAAGCCCTTCAAGTCCACGGTGGTCTTTTGGGTTGTGACGCTGTTTGGACTCGCCAACCACGGTTGCCAAACTACAAGTCCTCATGGAGTCACAACCTGGAAGTCTTTCGTGGAAATGTTTTAACGCAGGTTGGTTTCCTGTTTTTGTGATGGTAGATGGTACTGATCGTGTGTTTATAATAGTTCGTGTATTTATTATAATTATATGATTTGAAGGAATTTGTGATTGTTTGGTGGATACATTTTTTATGAAATTAAATAATGTAAGTGTTATAGAAAATCAGTTTGTCAAAGCCATTGGTTATCAACCTGACTGTTGTCGCTGTTACTACTAACGCTGATGACTATATGAGAGTTATTGTTTAGATAATGGTTTATAGCTGTTTCTTTTAAAAGTAAGATAGTTGGGATGTTACGTTTGTTTCTAATGTTTTGATAAGTTAATAATAAGACATAAGTCGTTAAGCTCTGATGGGTTTAATATTTATTTCTTACACAGAAGAATTTATCAATTGGAAATTCGTAAATTCCGTAAATATATATGTAAATAGAATTAACAGCTGTGTAGTGATGGTATTTGCACTGCGATTAATTATTGTATTTGTATTATGTTCAACATCCTTGGCTTGAACTATGAAGGATCTATGCAATGTAAATATATTCTGTTCTATTCTATGAGCATATTGATTTTATATCAATTTATAACGTAGATGAGTGCCATTGCACAAACCTAAAGCTTTCTTTAATGAATATGTGTTTATGTAAAGTATTTTAGTTTTAGTTTGTGACTGATGCAGTTGAAAGACACACCACCAACATCTCCATGTAGCAATGAAACAATGGATTATAATGAACTGTTTGAAGATGAAGTTGAGGAGGTTATTGATGGTGAAGCTGCAAGTAGCAATAATTACATAGAAGCAAATGATGCAAGTGATGAAGATATTGGCATAGGCTTAGAAGGCAGTGAAAATTCTGAAGGAAATAACCCTGTGAGGGATGATTCAGCATCTGTATTTTCTCATCATAAAGGTTGGTACTTTCTTATCATAAAGGTTAAACTGTGCCAGGTGGATGTGAAGACATTGATGTCCAAAATATCTGCTGGATATTTAGTGATGGAATGAGGAGAGAGGTGTGACCTAGCCAGTATACTGTGCTTATCACCTTCTCAAATTGAAATTTGCATCTAGTAGCAATATTTCTAAAAGCAGCATGTTGATTTTCAACATAATAATGATAATGACAGCAGTTAAAACTGAAATACAATGTGCATGTTGAATACTTATTATATTCTGTCCCAGACCTGTTTGTTTCTTACATGTGACAAGGTACTTTCTTTTTTAAGTTTGTCAACACAGATTACAAATGTAGTTGTTTCCCACAGCAGGAAATGTTTGGTTGCACATATCTTGTAATGGAAACCACATGCCTGAGTTTATGTAAAATCTGTATGTGCATTATCTTGAAGTGGAATGTTGTGATAAATCTATTTCTTTGCCTTATTCCGAGTATATATTATTGAAGCAAATGTTTCTTACATAGGTTCTGTGTTTTGCTGCCATTTACAGCCAAAGGCTGGCAGATTGGCTGTGACTGGAGCAGAGGATGATATGGCATATGTTTGGGAAACACATTCAGGAGAAGTAGTGTTACAATGCAAGGGCCACAAGGTGGGCATTATATTTGTAATTCATTCAGTATAATAATGAGTAAACAGAATGACAGTAGAATTTCAATATCAGTTTACTTGTATAAAGTAACTGAATATTGTTGGTGATTGGTTTCAGCTTGTGCTCAAGGTTCATATCTTAGTCTGGAGACTGACTGACCTGACTAAGGTTTTCCTTGGTTTTCCTTAGTCTCTCCAGGTAAATTCCAGGACATAACATTAAATTAGACCATTACCAGTTCCTTTCACATCCTCTACAGTTAATTATTCACTAATCATAATTTGATGCTATATAAGCTTAGCAATTGAAAATGTCTTTGAATAGATGAAGAATAGATAAATATTAACCTTTTTGCCTCAAAAGCCTTAGAGTGCATAGATAGGATGTGCAAAATACAGCTTCTTCTGCCTAATGTCTACCTGACTTACGCATGGTTCACCTTGTTATTGTGGCAATGAAGTTGTGGTGTTACAACCATTACATCTGATGTATAGGAAATCTTCCTGCCCATTTCAGCAATAGAACCATGATGATAATCTAATTTTTGATTTCGTATGTGAATTAGACTGTGGTTGTGTTGATTCATGAGCTAACTGTCCTATATATAACCTTAACATTTATGTAAGAAAGAGTATTCAAATTAACTAGTCTGATAATGTCAAGATAGAGTGAATTTCTATGGTGCACTGAAGGATTATTAAGTAATACTTTATTACTTTTTCCTTACATTTTGAAATTTGCCTTTGATGAGTGTCAGTTTTTGTGTAAAAAATAATGGGGAAAGTATGACTCTTTGAAGAATGCAGTGTTGTATATGATCAGATATTGCGTGAGAGTAGTCAGGAAGATTTTCTCTGATACGATATTTCACTGTGTCGTGTACAGGACTCTGTGACCTGTGTTAGATTCAACTATGATGGGTCTTACGTTGCAACTGGAGACATGAGTGGTGTCATACAAGTATGGAAAATAGCTAACAAGTTACAAGTATGGGAAACATGTATTGGCGACCTGACTGTAAGTAATACTACGTTTACATTATGAGTTGTATTTGTGTATAGAAAATCAAACAAATGAAGCAACATATTGCAGAACCACAGTAGTGGCACTGGATGTTGTAAAATTGAATAGAAATGGGTGTTGTGCAGTGAAATTGTGGTGTTTATGTACTCCAACTATAAGTACTGAACATCACAGCCACGTGGTTAGCAGTCATGCTTCTTGTTCAGGAAGTTCCAGGTAAAAACAACAATCTGGAAACATGTTACTGTGTCTGAGGTTTTTCACGGTTTATCTTTATCCCTTCAGCCAAATACTGGGATTGAACCTTAAATGCAGCCATAACCACTTATTTCCAAATCCTTTGCAATGTATTATTTATTAATCATTCTGTCATTTGTTGTTATGTGGTTTGAGCTACTGACAGCATCATTAAATGATCCATATACATAATTAAAATAAATAAATGTTAGTGGATTTACTTAATAATGTAATAAGCTTGTGGTAATTAACATTACATTTATTTACTGTAAAATCCTTATTTAATTATTTTCCTGGTCTCATTGTGAAATGTTAATTCTTCTTGGATTGTCTCCTGACTATATAGCATCAAATAATGTATGATAAATGAATTGGAAAGGTCGTAGCTTAAATTAAGGTACTTTTCCGCCAGTTTCATGGAGGGACTGGGAAACCTCAGTCCTGGATAGTCATCTCCAGGCTGATGTTTGAACCTGGGACCTCCTGAATATGAAGCAGGAGTACTAACCACTTGGCTGCAACGTTTAAATAAGACTCTGTCTTGCAGTCATGCACTGTTTGCAGTGGCTGAGGTGGCATCACGGAGCAAATGTCTTGCTAGCTGGAACTGAGTCGGGGGAGGTATACGTGTGGAGAATTCCAGGAGGAGAATGCAAAGTGTTGCCTGGCCATGGTGACAAAGCAGACTGTGGACTCATGTTGCCTGATGGTATGCAATTTATAATAAAATTATGACTTTGCTGTCAGGCAGTACGTGGATTTTTATGTCCTCTTTTTATTTTTTTGTATGTTCCTTGCATAGAAACTGTGAAAACTGAAGAAATGAAAGGATTTTGTGTATAATATAAAGGAAATAGATCCCCATAATTTGGAAGGGCACTTCATGCAGAATGTACAAGTATGCCAGCCATTATCATTATAAGTTGCTTTTTATGTGTCCTTTGCATGATGGGCTGATCATGTCTGTCTGTCATCCGCGTGGTTCAACTCAAAAACCATGGGACGGATTTGAATGAAATTTTGTATGGTCATTATTTGAGTAATTATTTGAGAAATAAGTGCAGCAGGTACTGTAAACGTTCTGATAATATCCCAGGTGGAATTTTTTTACCTTGCCATTTACGTCATGAAATACGAAGTAGAGAGAATGAAATTAAGATGTAAATTTTTTTAATTTCCAGGCAAACGTATGGCGATAGGTTATGCAGATGGCTCACTTAAAATATTTGACACAAAGACTGCGACAGTATTACACCACGTACCTCAAGGACAAGCTCACACTGGTACAATTACTGACATGGACTGCCATCCTGATAACAACTTGCTTATCTCTAGTAGTGTGGATGGACATGCTGTTGTGCTCAAAACTCAAACTGGAAAGGTTAGTAGGCCTGTATTATTCTGACAGGAACTCTGAAGTACGAGGCTCGTCCTTAAAGTAAGTTTCCCTGGGGCCGTTTACAGAAACAAAACACAATTTCATGTAAATATTTATTGCAACAGATACAGCAAGTGTCTAGCTATTTTTCAACATATTCGCCACCGGATTTGAGACATTTGTCATACCGTGGGACCAACTTTTGAATACCTGTGTCGTAGAAGTCTGCCGCCTGGGATTGGAACCACTGTGTGACAACCATCTCCGCCTCTCTTTCATTCTCAAAACGCTGACGCTGACGCTGACCGGACAGGAATTTCTTGAGGTGTAGGAAAAGATGGAAATCACTGGGAGCGAGGTCCGGGCTGTAGGGTGAATGATTAAACACCTCCCAGCTGAACTTCTGCAGGAGACTTGCTGTCCGTCGAGTCGTGTGCGGCCTAGCGTTATCACTGACCGCACTTCACAGTCGGCGGGAGCTGGAATAAGAACCTCCATCTTCAACAGCTGCAACGATGCTACTGTGAGAACGCGGGAAGTACCGTTAGTGCATGGGCCATGCTACGTCATTGCTCTATCACGTACGCACAGTCGCTTCGCGCAATATAAGGTTTGCTAGCTGTGGGACGAGTGGGAAACTTACTTTGTGGACGCGCCTCGTAAAATGGTACAAATAGTTGGGTACGCGGATGACGTAAATATTTTGGGAAAATCGTTAAGATCAGTCAAAGAATAGTTGAAGTGGATTACAAATTATCACAAGGAAAACAAAAGCCTTAATACAAACAAGAAGAAGATTATTAGACCATCATATAAAGATTAAGGAACGTGAAATAGAAGTGGTGCGAAGATTCACATACCTGGGAGTATTCATAACAAATAAGAATGTGGAAGTGGTATAAATACAAAGCAGAATTCAAGCTGCCAATAAAGCATTTTTCTCGATATTACCACTGATAGAATTTTATGGAATGAGTAAGAAAGTGAAAATCACTTTATATAAAACTCTCATCCGTAGCGTAATGACATACGGGAGTGAAACGTGGGTTTGAACGGGAAATCCTGAGGAAAATTTTCGGCCCAACACAAGACGCAGGTGAATTGAGGATAAAAACTAATCAGGAAATCTTTAAATTATATTTAGACTTACCATTGTCACAATTTATAAAAATTAATAGACTTCAATGGGTAGGTCACCTGATTCGGATGGACGACATCCGAATTCCAACGATGGTATTCAAAGGAAGTGTCGGAGGAAGATGACCATTTGGAAGACCCAAGAACAGATGGGAGGATGCAGTTCAAAGGGATGCCACACTGCTAATGAGGATTAGGAATTTGAAGAAGGCAGCGGAGGATAGGACCGAATGGAAGAGGAGAACTGAGGAGGCCGTGGACTGAACACGGATCAGAGAGCCATAGAAGAAGAAGAAGAAGAAGGTATAACACGTTCTAAACATGCAGACACTACATAACAACTACATACTTGAAAAATTTACCTTATAGACATTATCAACCTCAGTTTCCAGGAAATTAAAACATTCCATGAATTTGTGTGTGCGATCATCTCTGATCTGCTTAAATCTGTGCCCATCATGACGCAGAATCTTCACTGCTGATTCGGCTTCTGAGCATATATTCTTTAACGCTGACTGTATGGCGTCAAACTCGTCGACCACCTAAATCGTCATTTGAAATATTGAGCATAATATTAAAGTTGAATTTTGTTCACTTCAGTAGGTAAGTGTAGCGTAAAATCATCTCATATTCAAATTCCAATCACAGTATTCCAGAACTATGCTAACGCTCACCTGTAAGGGACTTTACATCATTACCTGGCAGACCGGAATATTACCAACCATTTGAGTGATACTGAACGAAACAAAAAATCTTCTAGGTTTAAAAGATACTGGGATACTTTGACGACCCGTTCTTTAAGTGCCTGAGCACTGCGGGTAACAACTTTTCATTGGCTTTGCTCTATAGACATTCGGTAGGACTCCTTGGACAAGGGATCAGCCCGTCGCAAGGCCTCTACCTGTACACTGGACAGCACAACACAGAAAAACGAGGACAAACATCCATGGCTTGAGTGGGATTTGAACCCACGGTCCCAGTGACCAAGTGGCACAAGGCCCATGCCTCAGACCCAGTTTAGAAGAAAAATATAGAATATTTAATTGTCATAAAATATTACCTTCATATTAGGATTTGCAGACCTAATTTTAAACATCGTGTCTTCAATATTCAGACCCAACTGTCTCACTACCTTTTTAACGTCGCTCGCTTCTTTATAGCTCTCCGAAAGCCGAGCATAATCAATTATAATCCTGCAAATGAAAAGATTTTATGATATTCCAGTCATACGAAGTACGTGAATTGATTAATGCAGATTATCCGCATTTGTTCAGGACGTGCATTGAAACACATTTAAATTAAATGGTGACACAACAGTTAACGATACAAGATTTAAAATAATATTAATCCAATGGAAGGTGAAGATACAAACTATTTTTTACATAACTGATAATATTAAAAGGGACCATGAAAACTCTTTTTTGAGTTAAAACAGAATCATACCTTTTCTCGTCTTGTTCCATTCCTTGTGAGGAAGAAAAGCTTTCATTAAAGGATGATTCATGAATGTCAGCCATCGTCCCCTGCGTCATGGGAATATTCAGTCCCTGAACCTGAGCAGATATGAACATCTAATTAATAGGTAACATATCTGGATCTAGTAAGAAGACGAAGCCTTCTCAGATACCCCACAAAGTAGTCACAGATAAATGACTACCAGGGAATACGGAGATGGGGCCGATATGCTAAGAAGATAAGAAACAGCCCTCATAAGAGCCAACAGAAGACCAACAGTGAAGATCATGAAAAACAGATTGAATTAAATATAAAGTACATGGGGAAATGAAGGGGGTACTCATTTCCTCCGAGGGTGGAGGCAGTATGCTCCTCTGAAACATCAGTAAATTTCTACCATACTACATAGCGCAACAACCAATTTAAAATTTACGAATAATTCTGCAGAATAATGAGCCATTACCAATTAGTCTCTGTCCTTACATAGAGCGTTAAGTGGGTACAAGTTACGTTACCAGTTGTGGTAAGAAATGTCATAACTTCATCTAAAATAACACCCCATTTTTTGGATACTTCCATAAGATAACGCCCCATTTTTTGGATACTTCCATAAGATAACGCCCCATTTTTTGGATACTTCCATAAGATAACGCCCCATTTTTTGGATACTTCCATAAGATAACACCCCATTTTTTGGATACTTCCATAAGATAACACCCCATTTTTTGGATACTTCCATAAGATAACACCCCATTTTTTGGATACTTCCATAAGATAACACCCCATTTTTTGGATACTTCCATAAGATAACACCCCATTATTTTTTGGAACACCCCATTTTTTGGATACTTCCATAAAATAACACCCCATTTTTTGGATACTTCCATAAAATAACACCCCATTTTTTGGATACTTCCATAAGATAACACCCCATTTTTGGATACTTCCATAACATAACACCCCATTTTTTGGATACTTCCATAAAATAACACCCCATTTTTTGGATACTTCCATAAGATAACACCCCATTTTTTGGATACTTCTATAAGATAACACCCCATTTTTTGGATACTTCTATAAGATAACACCCCATTTTTTGGATACTTCCATAAAATAACACCCCATTTTTTGGATATTTCCATAATTTGTCAAGTTTTAAACCTTCAGTTTCGCATTGCTCAGTCGTAAGGAAAATTGCTCAAAGCTCCTGCTATATTGTATGTAAGTGACTGCGACTGATAAATGTGTTATATTAATTACTGAAATGGTAATCCACCTTGCACTGTAATAGAAGAGTGTGACGTTCATATTTCAAATTTTCACTCTTCAGCCTCATACTGCTCAACTGCGATGACCCCTCCTTTATATCTTCTGCAAGTGTCTTCACATCATCTTTAGCCTGCACACAGACAACACACGTAAACATTTAAATTTAACTGTAAAGTTGATATGATGATGTCCCAAGTGTTCTTATTTAACCTCTTAACAAGCAGTAAACATGTATTGAAATTATTATTCTTCGTTACAAGGTTTAAGCCAATTAGACCCATTCAAAGGTTAAACAGATTGCCCAATCTGATTACTCTGTGCATTCGTAGGAGTCATTAATTTTCCATATTATTGGTTATCGGCCGATAGCTGCGTAGTACACCTCTGTGGTACCTGCACCAGTTTATTTAGGAATTCCGCTCGACCAGCCTTCGAGGACGCCTCCTCTTCCTTGTGAGGCGACAAGTTTTCACCATACCAACTTACCCTCAAATAGTTTAGTTTCTAAATTAGAGATTTATAATAGCTGTAATTAAAAAAATTAACAAGAAAACAGCGCACCTTGGTTACTTCCTTTTCGGCAGAAAGGAACGTCTCCTTCGTGCTCTCCAGCTTTAATTTAAGATCTTCAAACTTTTGTTTGTAATTGGCTTTGTCTTCCTCACTTTCCTGCACGTTACATTTCTCTGATTCCAATTTACCTTCAAGTTCCTTCAATTCCTGCTCCTTTTTTAGCATTCCATTTCCTAAAATTCAAAATTCAGCCAACTTTACTTTATTTGCGTGGATTACATTACATACATTTCATCCATATAATAAAGTGAATGACACTTCAAGTAATATTAAAATACGTACTAGCCGTACGCTTCTCATGTTCGTACTGCAGCTGGGTCATAATATTCTGCTTATGTGAAGACAGTTCAATTCTCTTCTCTGCTTTTTCTTTGTATGATCTGTGGAATAGAATAAAGCATTTAATTTGTACTCGTTTGCAAAAATATAATTTATACTGATGAACATTTATTCACGCTGCACTGTGTCATCTATTCAATACATACAGAATGTTATTAACAAATACATAAATAAGTAAATTAAAATCATATATTAATTACCTGAGACCGATTCCCTCATATTCACGAATATTTGCTACGCCGATCTTGTCGCAGAAATCAGCGAATACAGCATCCTCGAGTAAGTTCATCTCATTTTGAATTGTTTGTCTCTCGTTAGAATGATCCAGCATTTTTTGTTCAAGGTCTGCAATCAAAGACTACCACAAGATATGATGACAGACTGTTAAAACACTGCGATATAAAGTATCTTCTGCCATAAATACATTTTGTGAAAGAAGTACGGCAACTTACGTCAACGTCTGCGGACTGAGCGTTCAATCTTTCCAATTGTGACTGCAGTTCTATGACTTTTTCTGACTGCAAAGAAGGTAACAAGATTATGGCCTTTTTGCCCATAAATGATGATCAAAAATACAAATATTTCACTCTGTGACGGCAACGCTTAAATACATCATTTAATGTTCTGTAAGAGTAGCGTGCAATAAAGAATGTACACGCAGACTTTGATTATCCATCACAATATGGCACATAGTCTTTAGTCTGCCCCAGCTGCCGTGCCACAGAATAAAAAAAAATATATAAACTAACAAAAAAAAAAAGGAGATTCCCTTTGTTATAGAACAATACAGAAGGCTGTATTATCAGACAGCTCCTCGTCACTGGTCCAATCATTATTTTCCTCACGCCTCTCTCATGCCAAATAAATTTTTGGATATCTCTCCTCATCTGTCCTTAAATATTTCATCTGGGACTTTCATACACACACATAAGATGAACGGAGGATGAAAAAAACCTTGGAAATCAAATTATTTTACAAAATTTGTTCAACTTTTTCGTGACTACGCAAAATACCTCATTGCATCTGTTTATTCTACCAGATACATCTGTCAACTCACCACTCTATTCCTATCCTCCTTCGCATATTTCACTCGCGTCTCTAGGCTGCATATTTCGTCAGAAGTCTCTCTTGCGTTTGGTGCCATTCTGCATCGCTTCTGTAACTCTTGTAACTTCTCACGCAGTTTTGTCTGCAGAAATCGTAATGCGAGTCATAAATTCTTTTATTTAATAAACAGAATATACTGACATGCCTTCCTCACTGCCGTGATGACGGAGGCAGCGAGGACCTCTGGTACGTTGATAAGATTCGCCTGGATCATGTGGCACTACAACTCAGAAGACGGCCATCGTCGTACTCACCGCCATGAGAACCTCGAAATCCTACTTTACGTACCTTCCGATTTTGTGCTTCAAGAATTTCTTGTCCCAGCCAACGCTTTGCTTTCTGTTGCAAGCTCGCTTTTCCGCTAGACACTATGCCTCCCTTATGATAATAGGTGCCATCCAAAGAAACAGCCTGCAAGACATTCAGATGTATGTATTGTATCGATGTTTGTTTGGAAAAAGAAGACAGCATAAGTTAAAGACGTGCTGTTTCTGAATTACGGAAAGGCACCTGACGCCACAGGGACACCCGCATTAAGAAATAAACATACGTTATACTTCACTGTGGAGTCCATCTCGTAAGCCAAATATCTTGCAGTATCTGCAGTCTCACACACGAGACAATTTGAAACAGAAAATTTGACAGCTGGCTCCATAACTGGGGTACTGCAGTGAATCACGTCATACAACAACTTCACATTCTCCCCAGATGGTACACTGAGATTCCTGGACAAACACAAATCAGAGTCAAACATCTAAATCCCAGCTAATGAATTACGATGAACTACCATTAGAAAGCACTTGACTATACAGTACTCATTAAACTTAGTGCTAAGGTATATATATCGCTTACATCACACAGAACAAACTTTAGAGACATGTTTTGGTCAAAATTTAATAATCTTCAGGCAATTTACAAAACATAAAAGCATGAAACACAGAATTATTATGCAAAACTGGGGAAGCCCCAGAGGAAAACTCCGTGATACCTGGACCACGGCCTCGCCCAACACAAGTTGTAAATCCGGGAATCTAACCCGGAACCCCTGGATTACAAGCCCAGCGCACTGACCGCCAGACCACCATGGCGGTCGCCTTCTTGTTACTATAGAGTTATTATAACAACTGTCAGATATTTTTTTTAAAAAATGTTGTGCTGTGTGACAGAAGAGATATATTTTACGTATACCTTCATGATCCCCATAGTTCTATGACATGAAGGTACAAGGGAACTTCTTTTATATATTGCATAATTTGAAATTAATTCTCATGGGAACAAATTATATTCCTTTTCACACCTGGGTGCAAGTTCTCACCAGCTATTTCTCTGATATCAAGGATAATTGTTTCTGATCACTGCTTTATTGCAATCTTTTATCTTCGATGAAGGAGAAACAAAAAGCGGTTATCAAAGTTGTGAATAAATTAACCCCCGCTTTCAATTTACATACCTGAGTCGTCCTTGAATGGGATAAACTTTAATGGTATCGAGTGGAAGTATAATCTCGGGTGGTATGTGCAACGTCTTAAGGTAATTAATAACTTCCAGAGCAGTCTGCTTGTTTTGTACGATCAACGCACTTAAGTTTTTACCCATTACCTTGGTAATAGCCAATTTGTAACGTTCGTGGATCGGTTGGCAGAGATCTGACATTCGTCCAATCTGAAATAAGCGTACCGTTCATAAGCATATACTGTAAAATAATTTAAATGAGCCGGCCAATGTTACCAACTGTCCAGCTGTTTCTTGAAAATTCTAGAATCAAGTAACTTTTGCAAACAACAAAATGGATTTTACTTTAGAATTTAAAGAATTAAATAAAACTAAGCGGTTGTCGCTAACTTATAAAGATGTTAGCAATGTTAGCAATTCAGTCATTTATTAGGTATTATTAAAGGGTATTCAGTGTAGGGGTATGAACTATAGTGACATTTACGTTGCTACAAAGATGTGAAACTTGAAATAGATGGAAGAATTGTGCCGTAATGTCAAAATATTACCTACAGTTCAATTTAAGTAAAGTCACATTGGAAATTTTGGCAACACTGTACAACGTTTCTTCTAGTTAGCACGTCTGAATAAAATATGTGTCGAGAGAATGATAAATATATGGAAAAGTGATGTAATACTCACAATATTATCACCAAATGCCATCTTCAAATCCCTCACGACATCTTGTTTCTTTTTCTCTTTTAAGAAAAGTTCGCTCCCTATATTAATTTGGTTCAGATGCTTCACTACGGTCTCCAGGTCTCTTTTCACATTTTCAATTTCTTTATTAGTGTTGTTAATTTCTGTTTCTGATTTATCCTGTAATTTCTTCTTTTCATGCAGAGATATTTCCTTTTCCCTAGGTTAAGAGTTTTACATAAATAAAATATTTATAGAATAATTGGATAATTACAAGTGCAGTGACTAATATTGTTGGTGCTGAGTAAGAAGGGTAATTTATATTGACTTAAACCCTTGTTACCAACCACCAATGATGTCACAGTAATCTCCTTTGCTACGGTTGTGGAGGTGAAAATGATAGACGCAAACCGCTCGTTCAAAAACGTCTGAAAACAAGTTCAACGCACGTTGAAAACTTTTAGTAGCATTGCATAGCCTCTTCTCATGTTACTGACTTGGTTTCTTAGTTCTGCGCTGGCTAATTTCTCGTCTAAAACTTGATTAAATCTTAAAATAAACTTATAAATTTGTATTACAGTGCAAAATTGTAGGATTTAGAAGGAAAAGAAACAAGAAGACAGTAATTTTATAAATACCTGATATAGGAATCAATTTTTTGCAAGCGTAAAATTGCATTGTCGATTGCTTTACCGATCCCTTGCTGCTGACGGCTGATATGAACTTTCTTACATAATTCCCTGTCCAAAATGTCTTGTAGGTCTTTCTTTTCCTTTTCAGCGTCGTACAGTTGCCGTCGAAGTACAGCAGCCTGCTTCCCAGTCTCTTGTTTTAGTTTATCGTACTCTTTAACCTGAAAGAAATGTGCACCAAAAACCTCATTTTCATGTACGCGAATAAAAACAACACTAGTTTCAGAATTCCTGAAATGTGACAAGATTATATGTAATGTTTTCTTTTTAAATATCAGCAAAAATTTAACAAATTTCTGTAATAAATATTGATTTATACCTGCATGAATTCAAAAGGGGTTGAGCACTCTTATAAATGTAGCTCTCAGCATTACAGTTTTTATGTTCCTGTCTGCTACAGAAAATAATTTAAAAATGATTTACCATTCTTCTAAGATGTCCATTAAAAAAAAAGTACAAAGAAAATTTATACTTCACCCTTTCTTCTTCTATCTGTTCATCTATTTCCTGACTCTGAATCAGTTTCTCGTACTCTTTTTCCATTCCCTGTACTTCGGCGAGATCTTTCTCAAGCTGTTCGATAATCTGTCTCTGTTTTCCTTCAAGTTGCCTCTCTCTCTCTAGAGAATCGACAACTAACTTCACTTTGTGCGTCAGGTGTTCCACATTTCTTTCTTTGCACTTTAATGCTTGACATTTCTTCTTATATTCAGCTTCCTACAAAAATAAGTACGAACCTTATTTTTCACCACACATAAAATAATACCCTCCCCTCACCAATCAACCTTGCATCCCTCTGGCATGCCCTTTTTTAAGTTCATTCACAAGATAATAACTGCTACATCAGTGCTGGAGGAAATGCTAGCGTATGGAGCCTTCGTAAGTAGCAACAACACTACTGAGTAAAACTTGAGGTTCTCACAGCGGTGAGTATGAAGATATCCGTCTTCTGGGTTATTGCGCTGTGTAGTCTGGTCGATATTAACCAACGTTTCAGAGGTCATACTGCCTCCGTCATCAGGGCGATTCATCGCAATAACCCAGAAGACAGAAATCTTCATACTCTGATGACGGAGGCAGTATGACCTCTGAAACGTTGGTTAACATCGACCAGACTACACAGCGCAACACCCCAGAAGACAGAAATCTTCATACTCTGATGACGGAGGCAGTATGACCTCTGAAACGTTGGTTAACATCGACCAGACTACACAGCGCAACAACCCAGAAGACAGATATCTTCAACACTACTGAGCTTACTTCTTAGCTAGTATCCAGATGGTGGAACATTTAATTCTCTCAAGCTGTTGAATCAACAAACTGGGCTGAAAATTGTGAGGAAGGACCCTGTTTTATAACATCTCCAGCCCTCAGTAGATTGATGAAGGTGATGGTATAAAACACTATTAAAATCTGGCAATAAAAGAGTCTGATTACAATTATGTACCACAACGCTTTGCTTCAGTGACAAATTATTTACCATTTTATGTACGTCTGCAGCTGTTTTAGAAACGTGGACACGCAATTTATCAAGATTTTTGTGTCTGAGCTCCTGAAGTGCCTTTGTCCTCTGTCTTTTCAACATCCATATGTTGTCCTCAAACCTTTTACACTCTTCTTCGCAGTGTTTGGCTTGCCTCTCATTGTCATATAAAAGTACTAGCTTTTCATCTAACTGAATTATTTCCTGTAAAGAATTAATTTAGCTGTTAGACAACAGTAATTTTTTTTTTATAAAATACTTACACTGTTTTAATGGCTACTGTTAATTTATAAATATTTTTCTTCCCCAGTCATTTGAAAGTAAAACATTCCACCTGAAGATTGCCCCCTTTTAGATTAAGCAGTAATTTAAAAAAGTTTTTAATACATATCTGTACTAAAACTTTAGTCAAATTAATTATGAAACTATAATAAGCTGTCAAAAGCCTCTTAAGCATATCGAGATATTTATGTCCCAAACACTCGCATGCCTTCCATATTTATTTAACGGGTTATTAATATTAATTTTATCATAGTTGGGTCTAGACTGCTATTACACTGCGGAGGGGGAAAAAAAGTATAAGATCTATACTGAAACCACAATTTTCTTGAAACGCTGTACGATCCTTACCAATTCCTGTATCAAATTGTGGTATTCCTTGTATATCAGCATTTCTGTTTTCTTCTTTTTATTCTCTGTCATTAAAGTCTTCCTCCGGAGAGCCAACTGGTTTAGTTGATCTTCTATTTTCTTCATCTTTTTGTGTAAATCATCATACTGCACCTTAAGAGTTCCAGAGCTGCGCAATTATGTGAACATAAATTAACACAGTAATTACAGCTGGTCTTTAATTTTTGTTAAAAAAACTATAGAAAGCGTACAATTCAAGTAAAATATTTTTTCCACACTGATAAATATTCTTACCCAGATAACTCCTCAATTACAGAAGTAAAATTCTTTGGTTTCATCCTCACGAATGTTTCAACGTTCCCTTGGAAAACAAAAAAATTCTCAAACGTTACACACACACCTAAAGTCTGAAGTTCGCTTAGGTAAGCCTTTTCATCCACTTCCTACATGAAAATAAGCTGAATTAGTACAATATTATTGAATAAGAAAATACTTAACATCTGAAAAAGTTGTATCTTAACAGAAATTTGTTGAACGTGGACATTCATTTCGATATCAACACTCAAGCTTTTTCTGGTAAAAATCAGCGTTCTTTACCACGCAGTGTAGCTTTGATAAAGGATGTCTTTTAATTGTGTTTAATTAATATTATTATTATCAGATTCTTTAAAAAATAAGCAGAAATAAATATATTTAAGCCAACAGCACCAATAATATTCCTCACTTATAAATTAATAATATAGCAATTACATAAATAAATATAAATAAATGTAAAATGGCTGACATTATACGTGTATCACAACATGTATGCATTTTAAAACCAGTGATAGAAACTGCTGCAGAAATAAATTTATTACCTCGTTATTAACAAGATATAAAGAAAGAGCAGATGATGTCTGTTGCTGCATTTTAATAATGCGAGTGAACTCTTTCTCTGTACCATCCTCCAAATTAAAAACAGCTGTCACTGAACCTCTGTAACACAACACACAAGGCATATGCATTTTTATAACATGATAAATTTCTGCTATGAAACAGTTTATTAATATTTAATCTCTATATACATATGTGAATATACAAAATTGTATTCAAAATATTACACAGTAACAGCAGGCAAATGCTTTGTACAATATTATAAAGCTATATATCATTCTTTGCCTTCTTGATGATCTTTTCTGCAAAATGCATTATTCACATATTATAATATGAGGTCTCACAAAAAATCGAAATAAATCATGCACATAAAAGGCTTTAAAATAGTGAGAAAGGAATGTGTGTTATCAACGTATTGACACATACTTATAGTTCTTGTGTTACTCACTCACTCATTCATTTGCATACTCATTCGCAATATAATTCTGTAAACTGTAATTATAATGAAAGTGAAGCTTACGTATCTGATGTTGGTTTCCTGACATTTCCTCCATGAATCAAGTTAGAAAAATTATTTGCACGTAATAGAGCCAGCTTAGTTCCCATGACAAAGCCAATAGCATCTGTAAAGTTTGATTTACCTACAAAATGAAATGTAAACAGAATTCAGTTTAAAAATTAGTAGCTTGACCTACAATATTAATTTATTTTTGTACAATAAAATTCTGTTGCCTAAAATTTGAACCGTCAAAAAAACATAAATCCATTATTGTTAGTGAAAATAAACATGCTGTCTCTGCTTTCGCCACTATTCACCAGATGGTAAATGCCTCAAATATGGAGCATGAGTGTGAGAGTTTTGGGCGGGTGCTTGAATGTTCAGAACGTCCATACCAAATTTCATGAAAATCCGTCCAGCCATTCAGTTAATATTATGACACAAGCTCAGCGATCTTACCTGACCCATTTCTCCCTAGCACAACTGTCAATGATCGCAAAGGACCAATAACAATTTCTCCCACATACGTTTTGAAATTATTAATTTTTATATAAGATAACATTTCCGCAAACAGCGTCCTACCGCAGTGAAAATTTTCTGCTTCAACAATATTACCAACGGATAACAATAAAATGCGGGACTTTTTGAACTAGCTGATTGGGTTTCTCAACAGGGGCTCTGCTCCATGAAATTAATTATAAATATTAAGCCGACCATAGTTCCTGCGTGGTCTAAGGCACTTTTGTGCCGACGTGCGATTTCGAATTCTATTCCGGGCATGATCAATGACTGTTTTGTCGAGAGTAGAAAATAGGCCTACTCCTAGCCGGTTCGTAGATGTAAGAATTCTACGTAATATAGAAATTTCTGAACTATATCTGAAGGTATGATGTCATACGTTATACATTAAAGAATAATGCTGCCATCTGGTGTGGACGGAAGATATTCATAACCTTACATTGGTAGCATTGATTCAACGGGGAAGGGTTTTCATAGTTGGTACTAATCTGTGCTCGTTTCCGATCGTAATTCCGGAATTCAACCAATGAGAGCCGTTACAAAGGAGACGTATACCAAACTTAAATTTGAAAGTTAAGTTGTTTGGTGTATGATGTTAGATGAGGGAAGAAGTTGATTGCTTTATAACCTGTCCTAATTTTTTTGTTCGGTAATTTGTGGAATGCTTTGTATTTTATGCATGTAATGGAAAGTTCAAGAAATTATGGTCCATATAAAGCTACGAAAATGGTAAGTATCAATTTGACCGTTGATATTTTAGTGACAATAGCAAATTAAACATTATCAGCTCTGTAAAATATACCATATTAAGAATTATAGGTAAAGGATCCTAATTGGCCTACATTGCTCTGGATTTAGTTGCATAAGTATAAATAAATGCTCTGGCATCTAAAGTTTGTTTATAGAGTATGTAATCATAGTCATTGCATACAGTGCTACTGTGAATAGAACAGAATTTATCTAATAGAGTATGTAATCATAGTCATTGCATGCAGTGCTACTGTGAATAGAATAGAATTTATCTGCATTCCATAGATTCTTTATTGGCCTAAGCCAAGGATGTAGCACATGTCATAGCACAAATTTGTTTCTTCCAGTGGAATGAAATGGTTGAAACATTTCGAAATGGAATTCCTTTAAAAAGACATCGCCGTCATATAAAAGTGTATGACAACTGCTTCACAGGACAGGAAGCTGTAAATTGGTTTCAGTCTGTTCTGCAGAATAATCTTCATTTGGGAAGCATTGTAACACGAGAACAGACAGTTCAACTGCTTAATAAATTCCTCAAAGCTGGTGTCTTTCAGCATATCAGTGCATCTACTCCATTTGATATTCATTACCAGTTTCTCAAGGAAGGGGATCTGTATTAGTAAGTACATTTTAAACATTTGTGTTTGTATTGTGCCCAAAATTTGGTGGTGGGGGGACTAAACTAGAACTTTTACCTACATACAGAAGTTATGAAAATGAATGTTTCTACTTGTGAAGTCTGAGGCAGTCCAGAATTGTGTATTCTGTGTTTGCAACCTCATTTCAAGATTCAGTCAAGGAACCAATTATTGGATTTCTTATTATACAGGAATTCTTTTGTTCAAAATTTTTACAACTTGTTCAGCATTGAATTACATAATTTTTTAACCATATGAATAAATTTAATTGCATTTGTAGCAGTTCAGTTTGAAGAAAGTTTCAGACAGTAGGCCTTGGCATTATGGAATTAAAACCCAACATTTTTGGATCTACTTAGGGCACCAGTGTTGCAGTTACATGTTGAAAGTAATTATATGACGCCAAGTTTGCTTCACTCATATTTGTAATATGTAATCTGAGTGACAATTTTATTTTTTTACCATGTTTCTTCTCACTCTTGAAATGTAGGCTCTTGATTCAGTGCACACGTAAAGTACTTGATGTCTGTTAATTAAGAATAATGTAGTTTTCTTATTCTGTATAGCTTATCAGACATCAGCAGTACTAGACTACCTCTGGTCAATAAGTCACTAAATATTCCACCAAAAACTGGAATAAGCCAATGGTCTGTTAAGAACGCAGGTGGAGACAAACAAAAGAACACTACTTCTGCACACAGTTCTTCTAAATCAGCTGTACCCAGACTTGATGCACATCACACAGTAGGTCTACCACCTACCACAAGTTCTATAATACAACCAGCAGAGTATAATTGGCATTTCTATGCCTCAGCAGAAGAGTACAGGCCTGCATTACCATTGTCTGACCAATGTGTTAAGAACAAAACTGATGTTTGTCCTAGACAAAGTGTACAGTATGGAACAAATCACGGAAAAATCAGTGTCAATCAGGTTCATAAAGAATATGGATCAGTTCAAGTCGGTGTCAACAACATTCCAAATGTGGAAAACCATGGTTATCATGGTGAATCTGACCTGCATCACAACCGTTTATCTGCTTATGAGAACCAACTTAAAGGACCTTCTGAAAACTGTAGTAGGAGATATTATGTATCATCTTCTGAGCAAGGTGAAGTTCACTCTGAAAAAACCATGGAGAACAGGCATCTGAATCCAGTTAATTCCAGAAATACCAACACGTCTCTGGGTTACAAACACTACTCGGAAACTTTTACGACTTTGCCAACATCTCAGAAAATTCAGAGGAGTTCAAGTATGATACAACCAAAACCAGATCTCAGTAAGCCTTATATGACTAATGCAAGCAATGATTTAGTAAATCCTATGCATAACGAAAAGCTGTCTCAGAGGAGTATAGATGATATAAGTGGTTTTATAAAACCTGTGCACTGTGACATAAACAATGCCCCTGTAAGCAGAAGGCCATACCTAAATGTAAATAACAGTGCATTTCCTGGGGAAAATAGCACAAATCAATATGTATCAGTTGATGGAAAACAGATTCACGATTATCAAACGTACACTTCACAGCTGAAGTGTAGCCAGAATAATGTAACTACCTCCAAGATGCAGGAAGAAAAGAATCCTTTCAGGTCTGGAAGTTCAGACTTTGATAAACCTATTATGGCAGAGCCTCTTCAACTGTCTGAAATAGGAGAGATATGGAAGAAAGTAGTCTTGGCTAGGTAAGACACTGACTGCATGTATGCAACTATGAATCATAATGTACTGAGCGCAAGAAAAATTAAAATATGTCTTATGTTAAAATTTTTAGTAGTCTCAAAGTTTGTTTAAAAAGGGCTCGTTTTTTGACGATGGTATTTTATCATTAAAATACAGGGAAAGGAGTAAAGTCTGTTTTTGGTATAATTTACTATATTAATAGGATTGAAGTATTTTTCTTTCATGGTTATATAAATTGTGTTGCCTCTTTTTATGGTTACATTTTCCATGGAACTGGTTATCGTTTATTCCAGGTTTAAAAAATACACACCAGGGTTGGAGACTCCATTCAAGTTTGAGTTGCAAAGCATTCCTTGTGAATGGCTTACTGCAAATGCATCTAGTGAGGTTCACCTTCAGCATGACTCACAATTTCCTCAGTCTTTGGTGGCTGCTATGAACTGCCTTATACATTGTAAGTTTACCTGCTATAGTGAATTCTGTAGTATTACTTTACATTTTACTCTCCTGCCTGAGTGTTCATTGACATTTTCATTTTCAGGGCCTCAGGCTGTGCCAAATGAAATCATAACGGCGTTTAAGGAGCATTATTTCAAATTGCAAGAGCCTCTGACCACATTTAAATTGTACTCTACACTGACAAAAGTATTTTTATACGTTGCAACAGGCAACTTAGCCATGAGTAATTGGATGGTTTCAAGACAATCAGAATTGAGTGCCAGTGGTTTTCTACCCATGGCATTACCGCCTAATTCTTGTTTCGAAACTGCATTTACATCAGATAGCCCTATAACTCGTATTGTACCGCAGCGTAGTGTAGATACTTTACATTTTTCGCTGCATGGGCAAGAAGGTAAAAATGTTCCACCAAAGAGAATATCAAGTGCTCCAGATCTTAGTGAGCCATTACCAAACGCGCAAGCAGCTCAGAAAAGAAACGTTCAATCCGGAACAAAACGTCAAATGATTGGAAGGAGGCACGCAGTAAAATTGGCTAGCCGGAAAGCTGGACGAAGAGTGAGAATAGGAGTGGAGGAAGACACAAAGCTGTACCACTTTCGTAATAAGTCGGGTGGTTATGTGAACCCAGCTCTGTCTCAGTCCAATGATGAGATTGTTGATACTGAAGACTTTGCAGAGACAGCCAAGGTTCGGTCACATTACAACCTTGAACCTGAACAAGAACTTGATTATGTTGCAGCTTTGGAAAGCTTGAATAGTTTAATGAGATGCAGTCGTCGTGATAATCCACCTGTTTCTGTGAGTATGAGTTGGTTTGTTATTTTTATTAATTATGTGCTTAAAACTAAATATTTATTTCAGACAGTGATTGGAGAAACATTTCTACTGTTATCATCATCATCCTGTCTAAGGATCATTCCTGAACGTAGTACATATTTTTAGATTGGCCGACAAGGTACAGACGCAGAATCTGACATAGACCAGCCTGGAAATCAGAGCAGCGAGAGTAGTTCGTACTACACTGCCGCATCCAGCTCCAGTTCAGAAGCTAGTTCACGACGAAGTAGCAGAGTGCTGGCTGACAGCTTGGAAAATGTTAATACAGGTATTATTAGAAATATTAAATAAACATGAGACCAGTACCACCTCAGTAATGAAACACTGCTGTGGTGATTTTTGTCAAAAATAGTACGACTGGGCTTTAGTTACGGATTCTAAAGCTCAAAGCAGGGAGCAATTTTATGAAATAATTTAATCATCTGACTTGCGACAGTCCTTTTGTAACTATACTGTATAATTAAAATGACATTTTTTTTCGCTATATGCAGTAAGGTATTCATACAATATGTTTACAAATTGTAAAAGTATGTTGTATGAAATATGATTTATTCCTTTTTTCAGCCTCGTATAATATGTGATATACATGCAATGTGTATGATAATTTAATATATGATATTTTATTTATTGTTTCCTTCCTTCTAAATATTTTGATTTAAGGAATGGAAAGTGTTCACCTCTTGAATTTTACACGTAATTGTAAATAATAATAATAATGGTATGTGAAGTTAAGTGTTAGGGTCTAGCTCTTCTGCTTTGTATTCAGTACGTTCTGGGGTTTGAATCTTGGTGCAGAGGCCAGTTGTCCTGACAAAGGTTTTTGCCGCTCTCATTTGCCTGACATGTTTGGATATTGCATTAAAGTAGGGGTTGACAACTTTCTTTTTTGTATTTTATTCATGATTACGCTGTCATTTATACTACCATATTTACCAGATTACACTTGGGCGTCAGGATGGATGGATTTTGCCGAGAAGTTTGGCGCATATCAGAGGCATGTGATTAGTATGTAACCGGAAAAATTACACCTACGACGTCATATAAAAATTCAGATGAAATACCTGCGTTCTTTGATATGCCCTCTAACTTTGCAATCGATATTAAAGTTTCAAAATCTGATGGTAAAAATTTCTGGCTACTTGAAACTTGTAGTACCGGTAATGTTTGTTTTTTACAGTATGGGGTGCTTAATTCCAGCTGACATCTTGGTAGTGTGAGGGACAGGTGATATTATTTCTTGCTATTTCTTTTTCCTGTAGGTGGAGTAGTGCATATGAACTTTGGGGAAAATGGGGAGAAATTGATGGTTACCGTCACACAACTTTTGCTTTTGTGCATTCCCGTGTACAACCGCATTCAACTTCGGTATCTTCTGCATTTCATGAATCAATGGAATTTGCACCGTTCTCTCTGTGTTCAGACAGATGTAAGTCTCATGCATAAATACGTTGTAGCTGATAGATTCATAAATACTGAACTTTACTAACACTTATTTACTTTATGTTATATTTTGTGTTTTGTGGAGTCCACTCTTAGGTCACATTAAGAATTTGAAACCTTTTGCAGAAGTAGTATCTTATCTACTTTTAATCTAAACATTATTTTTTAGGACAGCTATCTGTTGTACAGTTTGCCAGTAGCTTAATTCTGAGAAAAAAGTGGCATGTCGTTTATGCCGTCATAAGTGAAATTTAATTTACAGTCTCGATGGTTGAAATATACCTTTGATTTTGTAACTTCACTTTTATTAATAGTGATTTTTGTTGTTAGGTTGTAGATATATTCACACCTACAATTTTACGCAGTGAACGTGAAGCCGATTTTGATATCTCTTTGGCACGCAGAATTGTGTATTTCCTCATGTCTCACCATGAGTTGGTACTCAGCATACCAAGTGACTTGGCAACTGAAGTTCAGTTTATTGTATCCAGACAACAAACAGACAGTGTGAGTAAATTTACACTTGATAACAAATATAAGTCTTAGGGAGGAATGTTTTGGAAATATTAATGTTGTCGGAAGAAGGTTTATGTAGAATGATACTGGTTATTTGGGAGGCTTATTTCAAATTTTTCATTTGGCGACTGCTGGATGTCCTTGAACTCTTCAGACAATGCGTATTGCATTTTAACCTTTATTGTGCCAAGACCAGTTAGATCGACAGTGAAAGGAATTCATGACAATGCTGAAAGCTGAATTTTCTGCATTTGATATGTTTACCGTTTCATATTTCAACATGTAAATCCCCCCCCTCTCCTTGTGGTGGCAGGGCAGTTGCAGACATTTTATTCTTGAACAATCAAAACTCAAGAAATTGAAATAAAAATTCTTATTGAGGCAGCTCTATTTTCTTGAATGGAAGTGGGAGCTGTGGGAAAGTTTATATAAACTGGTGACATTGCAGGAAAATTGTAAAAGTGGCAGTGTGACATATTGCCAGCAAGTGTCTAGCCGGCAGTTTGAACATCAGAGACTCACGGGTTCACAACTTGCTCTCTCGGAGTTGCTTGAACAAATACTTTCAGACTGCAAGATGGCTCCTAAGGAGAAAAGGAAACGTTTAAAAATGGTGAGCATATCACAGTTGTATCCACTGTTACGTGGAATGTTAGTCCTGACTAATTTTTCTTTCTCATTTAAATTATACATACATTAAAATCATATTTGTACGTTCACTAAAAATCTGAAACATATCTGGTATTTAGTAAATAACTATGGGTATTTTTTATTCACAAAATGCAATTTGCTACTGTATATGGAATACATAGTTCTGGAATGATTTTTGTAAAGTTTGGAATTTTTGCATAGCGGACGTTTTTTGTCCCCATTCTCAGTCTGATCTGAAGGGTCACCCATTGTTCTCAATCCACAAATGCTTATTTGAAATATTCACAACAACGTTGTTTTTGTGTATTTCTTATAAATTTTATAAGTTAATTTAATTAAAATGTCTGTACCTTTATTTTATTGCAGTTTCAAGAATCGTATCCGCATATTTACAGCCGCCGTTTTCCTGATTGTACGGTACAGGATAAAGCTTCGAAGAAGCAGTCACGAGGACTTCTCAATTTAGCAACCTTGTCACGTCTAAAGAGTATGCGAGTATGAAAAACCACCAGTCAGAACTATTTCTATTAATTTAATTAAAATGGTATAATTTTATACTGATGAATGATAAAGTAGATGGTAACAGGAGTTCACACTGAATTTTTTTTTGTAAAGTTTGCAGATTTACTAACATCTTAAGAAGATCCACTTATAAACATTTCTCTTTTAATAAGTTTATATTTTAAGGTTCATCTCTGGGAGGTCCCACGTTAAAATCTTGGCCCAAAGGGCACATATCCCGACTCAGGCTTTTCATGATTTTTCTCAGTCCTTCCATTCAAATTTCAGGATAGTACCTTAAATTAGATCATGACCGCTTCCTGCCACATCCTTTTCAATTCATAATTCACTATTATCCTCTCATTTGACACTGAAAAAGCATTCTTAAATAAACTATAAATAAATATTTAAGTTTCTTTCCTTTAAAAGAAGCTGGTTCCTTCAGAAGCATATCCAGGTGACAGGTTTTTGAGGTATACTTTACGCAAAGTAAGAAATTAATAATGCCTTTGAAATTCCCCCATCTCGTGTCTTTCAATAGATTGAATATTTCTCACATTTGTGTATAAAAAAAACCCTTGAAAATTAATTTGACCAATCATGTCGAATATCACTGGTTGTGTGGTCTAAGTCGTGGGTCTTGTGGTGACGTGAATACTGGGATTGTGGGTTCAGATCCCACTCAAATCATGAATGTTTCTGTGTTATATTGTCCTGTGTAGGTAGAAGCTTCGTGATGGACCGACACCATGACACGGAGCCCTGGCTGAAATTGTTACGCAGAAAAATCATGTAATATTTGAAGTTACAGGCTCGACCTCTCTTTTACTGCTTGTGTTTGAACGGTTGGGTCTGCAAAGGGCTTATATATATATTGCCACCCACAGGAAAAACAAATATTTGTAAGAATTTCTTTATTGAATTTTCATCATAAGAACATGAAACCACATGGTTTTTTCCTAGAAAAAAAGGAAAGGATATTACACCATGTCTTGCATGATTAAGAAAAATTAAGTTAGTATTTTCTTATGTTAATCATCATCATTTAATGATTGAAATAAAAATTTGTATTCACACATTCTTCTTTCTTCATCTTCTATGGCTCTCCCGTCCGTATTCGGTCCATGGCCTCCTCAATTCTCCTCTTCCATTCGGTCCTCTGTTAGATCCGTCTGTCGGAGGCTTTGATCGGGGTTTCGAAACATTTCCTTTTTACGGTGCAAGGTTTTAGCCTTGCGACCAACCCCCAATCTGGAAGACCAGGGTACCTGTCTTAGTCTGACCTCTCCCCCTTGACCAATCTGGCTAGGGAGGCCCTACCAGTAGCCATGCTACCACCAGCATAGCTCTTGGGGTCACTGAGGTACTCAAGCCCCACCTCCACGACAAGGTCCAGGTACCATTAAGTGGGGACATTCTTATATAAATGGGTAAAATACTAATGAATTCCTTTGAAACTAATTACTGTGCTGCAGGTGATACTTTAAACATAAATGTTCTTGGGTTTAGGGATGAGTTTCTTTTTTGTGTCATATCCACTGATATGTATCAGACGATCAGACCTCTGATATTTTCAGGGGGGAAAAAATTAAAAGTAGATGTTTGTCAATATCCTGACAGTAATACTGATTAATAATGATTAAATTAGTCCTTTCCAGAATTAAGTATTTAATTGTGAGCAATGCTAAGTGATAATCTTCAAATGGTACAGTTTATTACTCCTTAATACGAATACATACTCGAGACAATGGAAAATAGGATAGCTATCCAATGTGGTTACAAAATGCTTTTCCTAAATTTCATATTGTAATTATTTTAAGGGTTGTTTGTAAGGTTCACATAATTTTTTATTTATCAAATATTTAATAATTCTATGAGTTGTTAGGAAATATCATTAATTCAGTAATGGATTAAGCAGAACAATGTGTCTTATCTCAGGAAAGATAAGATTACAAAGAATTCAGACCTATGTCATAGTCTTCTCTTCAAATGAAGGCTTCACTTTATGTCCAATGAAACTGATAAGTTTACTAGTGTAATATAATTATACAGTGATTTTTTAAAGTGGTGTGCTACTGAGGTTCCTCACAAATTACGTGGTGAGAATTTTTAAATTCTTTGTTCCAAAGTGAAGGTCAAATTAGCCTTTGTATATTATCTGATTGGCATATTATAGGTGCAATACTACATTCAGTATTCATTATTTATGCCAATAGAAACTACTTCTGAATACAGAAGACATGTATAACTTCAACATTCCAATCTGTGTGGAATCTTATAATATACGTGTTATGGTCTACTCTGAAGGTCAGCTTATATAATATCGTTGTTCAGCAAGGGACCAAAATTATTATGCAATTTGTGTGAAAATACCCTGCCGAATTTTCACTTTGTTCTCGCAGGACAGGTACTAAAATAAACGTTGTGTGCGCAAGTCTTGTAATTACGGACACCTATAATACGGAAGTGAACGTCATTGCAGTAACTCATGCGTTGGAATTCCGACATGACTTCCTTCCGACGTCAGAACGTCTCGAGCTCCAAATACCTCACGGCAATATATATGTTACTTGCCTTTCGTGGCATTCAGAACTGTTTTGACTAACTTCTGAGAATATTCAGAAATTCGTAATTAAACGAAATTAATGTAGCAGAGGTTTAATTGGCTTCTAAAAACCACATAACTTTGCTTACGCCTACTTCTTTCTCCGCAATTACGAATAATCATTCATACTCAGAGATACCAACTTACAATGATCGTAGTTCCACAAGGCGAGAACGATACTAGCGCCAAACCATACGTATGGCGTGTTTGGGATATGAAGGTTGTATTGTGTACGTGGGTTGTTAAGTGCGTTGGTGAGAACCACCTGTAGATTTAGTTTCGTAATCATTTTGATTAGTACAGATGTGATAAAGTGGTGATTCTAAGTGAACGGCGTTGTTACGTTGTATTACCGAGTTAAAGTAAAAAATCATATCTTATATTTAAAATATATATTCGTGAAAGTTCAGTGCATAGTATGGAGTTTGGTTATTATCGTGTAAGTCCATAAAATTGTTGGAATTTGTTGTATTGTAGATTTTGTACTGTACTATTTTGTTTGTTGGAGATGAAGTAACGGAATCTGCCAGTTGTAAAATACAAATCCAACCAGTTTCAGTATTGTTCTTAAACAAGCCGTCATTTGCTGTCAAGACCTTCGAACATTTGTGACATTCCATCGCATAGAGCTGGGCGCGGCCATTCGTTTCCCATATTGGCCCGTTCCGATAGATTGGTATTGGTGACTGTGTTTGGTGAGAAACGACGCACTTGTGAATATGTTTCGTGACGTCCGGTTTACGGAACGCAAAACGAACTTCTTTTTTAATATTTTATTTGACCTTAATGTCGTGACCTGTATTCCTTAGCATATGTGATTTATTTTTAATTTTGTAACGTAAAGCCCGTTTATGTAAATATTGGCACTCCCAGCAAGATGGATCCTTGTTTAGTAACTTTACTGTCTTCGTGCTCGCAGAAATAAGACCCGGTTGGTCGACGGTCTCCTGTGAACATTGCCGAATCAAATAAAATCAAATTGTTATAATTTTCCCAGAGGCAATACTGTGGTATATTTTAGGCATTATTTTAAACTAATTGGGGTTGGCAATTCATTGGAACCTGAGTTCTCCTCAGTGTCTTTGTTGTCATTAGAATTTAATTAATTCTTGGTCAAATTTGAAAATTGATGACACCACTTTTTTTAGCCACTATTCAGCGTGTTAAGAGCAGACTTCCATTTTACACATTTTATAAATGCCTTTTTAAGTGTGTTGAACCACCATTAGTCTGCCATGAACAGCATAAGGTAAACTTTAAGATGGTGCTATCCACACTACACTGTACACTTAATGTGCATGGTATCATCTTGAATGTATGACAAATTTTCAATTTTTGTAAATGTTTTTCAGCAAGAGCTAGTTCTAGTTTTAATATTAAAATTATGGAAATAATAGTGTAAATGTAGCTGATTGTGATAACACTTTTAATATTCAATTGGAGCTTATGTAAAAATACACAATATTTTGGAAGTACTTAAAAAACTAAGTGATGTAAACAAATTACCTATACTAGAATTATGTGGGATTATGTAACACAAATTATTAATGAAATAGTCGTGCCTCATTCTTGAGGATGTTTTGCCAGTGGAAAGTATCAGTAATTTAGCTTTGAAATATTCCTTCTTTTGCAGCCAAGCAGTTATATCTCATCCTTTCTCCAGCTCAGAATATGATTTCGTGTGTGCCTGTGTTTTTACACATATTTTCAGTCATTTATAACCTGAAATAATGTAAACTTGAGATCAATATGGTTTAAAGTGAAAAATAGAATTGTGCCAGCGTGTTTAATGATACGATCCAGTTGCATTAAAAAATTTTGGCTTTCTAGCCCCTGGAGTAGAGGGGAGTCATGCCGGGAGTTGAAGGGCATCCGTCACCGGAGCATAGCTGGGACGCACACAGCTACAAGTGAGTTTGAATCAGGGCTGTGGATTCGGTACTAAAATCTCTGACTCCGCGTTTGACATTAATGTGGGTCTGATATCTTTTGTTGAAATCTGTTGCGGGATTAATAAGAAACAAAAGAATGGGGTGGGTCCCATTATAGATAAATTTAGATTGGACTTGCAGCTACTTCAAACACAGTGGCGCTGTATTACTGCAATAGCATAATGTGATAGTTGATTTTTATTAAATCACACGCTAATTAACAAAGTTATTTTTACGTATGTTTTCACACATATGGAATTTTATCTTAGAATTTGAAGCCAGTTGGTTATCAGTATCTTAACTTCCTACAAGCTTATCTGTCATGATATATTTGAGCAGTTTCTTAATCTTGATAGCAGAAACAATTGTAAAGGTGTCAGTACATGATCAGGACAATAAAAATACTTCACTTGCTTAAAGGTCTAGTTACTTCGTCGCTATAATCTCTTTTATCAAGCTGGATATTTGCCTTTTTTTGGTTTCAGCTCAGCGTATTCCCTAGACCGCTCTGTTATGATGCCGTACCATCGCTCGAGTGTACATTCCAATGGCTACTCACCAGGTAATTAATAACTTTTTTTTATAATAGGGATAAATTTGTTGAGGTTGAGGTGTGGCTTTTGGCAATGCTGCAGACGTAATATAAGTGACGCATCAGTATCTCGGGTTATTTATTTAATAATTGCAGTTGGATAAGAAGGAACAGGTGTTAAAGTAACGTGAAGTTCTCTTCTCACACGTTTATAGTATTTGATATGAAAAGAGTCGTCAAATAAACCTTGAATAGATAAATGTAATTATGTTTTTTTATGCATCATTTACCGCCACGGTGGTCTAGCGGTTAGAACGCTGGCCTTGTAATCCTGGGGTCCCGGGTTCGATTCCTGGCGGTGCCCGAATTTATAACTTGTGTTGGGCAAGGCCGTGGTCTAGGCAACACGGAGTTTTCCTCCGTGGCATCCCAACAATTACTCCATTCACACACAGAAGAAGGCAATGGCAAACCACTTCTGGATCATCTGCCAAGAACGTATATGAACAGGTCCCAGTCCGAGAAAAGGATGGAAGGATCCTGTTCATAGGACCTGTCGTCAGACAGAACACTAAATAAAATAATGCATCATTTAGTATTTTTATACGGTATCAGTCAGGTAGCTCGGTCCAGTATAGTGACTGACTACGAACCGGCCAACTGGAGTTTGATCGCCGACGGAGGGAGAGGATTTTTGTTCTAGCCGGGGCGTAATGCTGACCACTCGCCCGTCTAGTGCCGACAGTAAGAATGAGTAGGAGCTATACCTCGTCTCCTTCCAAGTTTCTTTTTTTTTTATACTTACGGTAGTGTTGATTTTCTGTTTACAGATGGCCCCCAGAGTAGTGAAGAGGCACCCACGTATCTCATGGAGCATCTGGCAACATTCACGGTCGCCAAAGAAACTGGTATCGTCTATCCTGCCGACGGCATGCGCAGGCTTCTTCAGCTTGAAAAGTCCAACGGAATCTGGTCGCAGAAAATGCAGCTGAGACTTGACATGTCATGGGTACTTATCATGGATTACGAAACTGGGGTAAGAAGTGCTTTTTTTTTTATATTTGCGGTAAATCTTGGATAAATTTAGTTATTTCTTCGGTTCTGTTGTGTTTGGTTTTATTTTCTTTTGTTCCGTTCTATTTTATTTTGCTTTATTTTATCCCGACATGCAATTGAAGTGAGAGATCATGTTTCATAAACATTGCGTATAACATTGACAATTAGCATCTGTTATATGTCTCTGAGGGAGAATAGTTGATAGGAATCTTTTTACGCAGGCGGTGATGGAAAGATTTCCAGTTGCTCTGATCCAGGAACCTACAGCGTTTACAAGCCATGATCCCATGGAGATATACAACAACATTCTCGTGTTCATCGTGGGCGATGAACGGGCAGAACGTTTAGGCTCGCGTTCTGAAATGCACATTTTCCAGGTGCGTGTGGTATAAGGAAGTTTATTACGTTATACTATTTTGCTGTTATTGAATGTTGGACTTTTCTTCCGGTGGAATCAACAAGAACTGGTTTTTTTTTCTCCTTCAAATCTTTAATCTGTAAAATAAAATGGATGATCTACGTCTCTTAGCTTTGTCTTGAGCATCACATTTTTTTTAATTTTTTTAATGACCTCTGTTCGAGATACGTTAGATCTCATTTTAGCATTGTAGTACCTGATCCTGCGATTTTGAAGCGTATAAAGCATTAAGTTAATTAGATTATCTCAGATGTAGGTGACAAAGATATTCGCTTCAGATACCATTGAAAAAAGAGGTTTCTGTTATGTAATAGTTCTTAATCTTATCTTTTATTTATTTTTTCCGACCCCGTGCCAGAAGAAACTTGTATTACTGTGAAAACTAATTTTCTTTCAGTGCCAAAGCATTTCTGCCCAGGATTTGGTTGAAGATCTGAAGTTATTACGAGCCGGTAAAGCTCCCGCTCGCCGGCGTTCACGTCATATCCCCCCTCCTCCTGCCACACCCCCGCCAGAACCTCCAGGAAATGGAGTTAACGTTCGAGAACAAGTGTCAGTATTTAACGCAGCTGCTCACCGTAAGTATTTTTTTACTTATTTACTGAGAGATAATTTCTTATCTGTGTGGTATTAAGGTAGTTGATAGATGTTCTTACAATTCATTGTTTCACAGAAGTTCAACATTCTTCTCATGTTATGTACTGATATATACAGGGTGAGTCAGAAGTATGTTTGCTTCGCAGATTAGGTGCATTTAGAGTGTGGAAAATGAATTAAAGAACCTCGAAACTCAGTATCTCTGCCCATGACCATACTTTAGAAGAGGAATTATGGGTTGAAATGTCTAGGATTACGTAAAAGGTGTTTCGTCTAAAAAAAAATTTGGCCAGACAGTGAAATGTTGTTGTTGATGAAGGGACAAACATTTATGTAAACAGCACTTTTTTTTTTAAAGTGTACGATTCTTTAGATAATTTTCAGCAGTTTAGCGTTCCATTTTAAAACATAATTTGTATATGCATTAGAAAAGCCTGTCGTTATATCGTGATTTAAAAATAATTGTTATTTCTGTTTGCTGCTGTTCAGTGATATTTTTCGCTATATTCTACAATTTTTTTTTTTTTAGAAACTCATTGAGTGGACAATATTTCAATTTGTAACATTTCATATGCTAACAGCTGATCGAAAGGAATTAATGAATTGAACATTTAAAATGAGAGAACAGTTTTTAATAGATTTTTTTTTAATAATATCCAGGAAGTCACCAATCTTGTGCTCTGATTCTCTTTCCTTTGCTTTCACTTTCATTATTGTCTCTCTCTCTCTCACCTCCCCATTCATTCCGCATGTGTAACTCGTTTCCTTTAACGTGCAGTAGCCTATTTCTGCTTGGATTGGAATGCCGGCAACTTTCACCGGCTGGGAACTTCCTGACCCAGTTACTTCCATTCATTATGCATGTAATTCTCATACTCAGGCCTTGACCATTAGTTCTACAGTCTCAGCACTGCACAGTTGTTGCGTGTTAGTCCAATAGATACTTTAAAAAAGGATTAGAAAATGGTGGTTTGATGTGTGGTGCCTGAACTCTAGTGAGTGCCCCGTGCTGATGGCTTCCATCAGTAGTTGTTATTCAGATGAGTTTTGGGATTGTAAGTCGGTAGAATTCTATGGAAAAGGAAAATGTCTCCCTGCATATTGGAAAGAATCGGGTGAGTCGTGCAGGTATGTGGTTGACGGTTTGGCGGGATAGATCTCTGTCTACAATTTGGTGGATTTTTATTTACGTTAGTGTACTAGCCACGGTGGTCTAGCGGTTAGAACGCTGGCCTTGTAATCTTGGGGTCTCGGGTTCGATTCCCGGCAGTGCCCGAATTTATAACTTGTGTTGGGCAAGGCCGTGGTCTAGGCAACACGGAATTTTCCTCCGTGGCATCCCAACAATTACTCCATTCACACACAGAAGAAGGCAATGGCAAACCACTTCTGGATCATCTGCCAAGAACGTATATGAACAGGTCCCAGTCCGAGAAAAGGATGGAAGGATCCTGTTCATATGGAACTGTCCTCAGACAGAACACTAAATAATAAAATACTTGCAGTTAAGACGGTGCACTTGCCGTGGGCTTCTATGATTTTTTTTTTTGCGTCCTCCAGCCGTTATAAGAAATCTTTAATTGAATTTATTTCCGTGGCATTCTTTACTATAATTTGTTTCAGTCAGCTGGTATTCATTGATGAATGTTCACATACGTAATACATCAGAAGTGTTTATGGCGATGAGTTGCAATGAATTATATCATAATTTGGTTCACTACGGCGTGGTATAGTTCATTCATTCACTGTGACACCGTTCTTTTGGAGGAATCCGATAAGTAATTTTGTGTTTTGGGCTCTTTGAATTGCATTGTTATTACAGTTGAAGTCTCACTCTTCCGTCTCATCTCCCACCTTCCCTTCTGATGAGTGTACGCTAAAAATGTTTAATTTTTCTATTATTATGCTTACAGATCCAGTGCATTCAGAGATTGGTCCAGGTACTGGAGTCGTATTCCCGGCACATAACCGAGATGATGAAGTGAGCTCTACGTCCAGTGAAAAGTACGAACGTGATGTAACAATACTGAACCACTGCTTTGATGACATCGAGAAATTCATTGCGAGATTGCAGCATGCAGCCGCTGCGTCAAGGGAGCTGGAACGCAGGCGCAGGTTAGTTGCGTCGACAGAATTCATTGTTTATGTGCAACTCTGTGGATTTTGATTTCTGTCGTTATGATTTTGTGCATTATTTATGCTCTTTTTTTTTTTTTAATCGTTATGCATCTTTTGTGTTGAATGAAGTAAATATTTCTGAGTGAAATAGCTGAATTCGTATCATGTCTTATTCACATGTGAGAGTTACACAATATGACGTCAAGGCTGGTTGAGAGTTTGTAATTTTTCTATAATCGTTACTAGTAAAATGGTGGAAGAGAACTTTTTATTCAGGCTGTAACATCCTCAACTTCACCCACAGATAAGTCAGTATTTTGAATGTAGGTAAAATCTTTCTGATTGTCACTCACTGCTTCATATTCGGGGGATATCGGTTACCCTGAGTTTTTCATTGTTTTCCTCAGTCCTCCTAGGCAGATGCTGGGATTTTACCTTAAATTAGGCCATGACCACTTCCTTTCACAACCTTTCCAATTCATTATTCACTATCCTTATTCTATGCTATATAGTCTGATCTGCTGAAAAAGTGTCGTTAAATAAATTATAAATAATTATATAAATAGATAAATTGCAGTATTTTATTTTTATAATCTTCTCGTCGAAGGAACCGGAAATCAAAGAAGAAGGATTTGGGAGATGGTATGCTGACTATGCGAGCTAAGCCACCTCCGGAGTTGGAATTTATCGACATCTTTCAAAAGTTTAAGCTTTCGTTCAACTTGCTGGTAAGCTACGCCGAGCAAGAGGTGACATTTTCAGCCATTCTCTTAAATGCCGTTAAGCTAACTTGGCGTAGTTCTAAAACTACTGTAAATATTATTTGTTTTGAATGTTTGTTTGTGCACCTTATCAATCTCAATACACATTTTTAACGCAATGCTAGTAGCCATCACATAATTAGTATGATTGGCGATTAACATTAAAATAACGAATATTTAGTCGAAATACCAGCTGGTACATTTGTGAATGAACCGTTATTTAAATTCTTATAAACTGCGTTTACAGGCAAAGCTGAAGGCTCATATCCATGATCCAAACGCACCAGAGTTGGTTCACTTTTTATTCACACCCCTGGCGCTTATTGTGGACGCGTCGCACGATACACATTACGGCCCTAATCTACCTGCAAAAGTGGTGTCACCCCTGCTTACCAGAGAAGCCGTAAACCTGCTCATTAATTGCGTCACAAGCAAAGAAACGGAATTATGGCATTCACTGGGAGATGCGTGGCTTATTCCAAGGGATCAGTGGAAGGGTTATGTTGCCCCGTATCATCCGGTGTTCTTGGATGGTTGGTCGCCGGAATATCCGGTGGCAGATGAAAGGGAGCGCATGTCATCACCCGTTGGTGCAGGGGGCACGACCGCTGCCGTGGCGGCAGAAGGCAGTCGTTCGCGGGCTGAAGATGTGAGTGTGAAATTTTATGTGTGGGACGGAATAAAAATTTACTGAAACCCACTCGGCAGTTAGACTTTTAATGTATTGTGTCTGTCGCTTTGGAGTTGGTTTATTTCTCAAAGAAGAACAAAACTTTGTTGCTTGTAAATTATACAACAAAAAACAGTAGTTCACTTTTAGGACATTCTTTCAAGGGACGTACAAGGAAGATGTCCAGGTCCTTTGCACTCTAAATGTATTTGAATGTGATTATGTTCTTAAAATTATATTAACTTAATTTCTTAAGGTAAATTTAATTTTTAAGGTCACAGCTCATTTTATTCCACATGGCACTACAACCCAGAAGACTCTTGGTCATGGCCATGAGTACCTCAAATCCTATTAAGTCATGTAATGTTTGTTGCGCAGGCAGAGCGTGATGACTCACATTATAGCAGTGATTATTTTGAATATGAGCGCCGTGAGGCATCACCTGCTGCGGCTGGACGCTATGCATATGACAATCGGAACTATGGAACACGACAAGATGTCTACGGCCGCGAGGAGAGGTATGTTTCAGAGTTTTTAATTTTTTGTAACAGGGATGTAATATATTTGAAAGTATAACAAACAGATGTGTCCGCAGATCGAGATTAGCTCCTCCTAATGGGGCCCAGCTGTGTGTGGGTTCATCTGAGGACAGGAAGAGCCATCTACTTAATTTTCTTAAGCATAATGATGATTAAAAAAGTCCAAAAAATTGAAATTGCTCTGTTACACTTTTTTTTTTAATATAATGTTTGAAAGTTATGTCCGTGCCTTATATGTTTGCTCTCAAACACCTGCATTGTTTTGATCCTTATTTTTCGCTTTTTATGTAGAGACCGTTCACCTAGTCCTGGCGGTTCAGAGCGCGATTTGCCAGGCGCCCCGCATGATCGTGACCCGAGTGCTCGTAGCGACATCTCTGCAGATTCAATTGAACGCAACGGAGGTGCCGTGGGGATGGAGGGGCAGCAGAGGTTTGAGCGTTCTCAGGCTTCCTTCTTGGATGATCTCCGGTCACGAGGCGCAAAAATAGTACAAGTGACTTATCCCCGTACGGCCAATAACGATAAGGAACTCACGGTGATTCGTGGGGAATACCTGGAGGTGAGTCGGCTGCATTATTTTTTTAAAAAAAATTAATTAGAGAAAGTGATTATCGTTTGTTCTTGTATGTAAGAAAAAGAGGTGTCGGATGTGTTTCTTAATTGTTTCCTTTAGGTGGTGGACGACAGCAGAAAGTGGTGGAAAGCTCGGAATTGGCGAGGTCAGGTGGCTCACGTACCACACACGATAGTGACACCGTACCAAGGGGGCGATCCTAATGATGTTTTTAGCAACCCTCTGTACGCACCACCCCGTGGCTATGACAAACATTACCCATCCCAAGTGAGTATTTCTGTGAAGTTAAACAGTCGGCCACTATCTGGCAATTTATATTAGCGGTTTAGATATTAGAAGAAATAGTGCAGATTTGTACACAAGACTTAAAATTATGTTAGAAATATTAACACTATTAAAGATAATGAGCACTGTGTATACTTAAAAATGCGCAGAACGCATGAGGACACGCTGCAAGTGTTATCGAGCTTTAAAGGTGAAGGGTTAAGAAAATTAGATATATGAGAAATGGGATTTGATCTCTGCTATATAGATTTGGACCAGAACAGCAAAGATGTGTTATTTTTTAGGATCCATCACGGGATGCCACAGAAATGTCTCGTCCCGCCCGATCGCCGCCGATACCGCCGCCCGCACCTGCAGACTGGGTGAGAAAGGAAAGGCTTGGCAAGAAAGGTGAATTCCGATACTTCTAGTTGCACTTTGTGTGTCTGTGACTCGCACATTTATGGAGTCCGTCGTCCGATGATATCTCCGCTTACGTGCCTACGCGCGCGCAACAATTTCATTTTCCAACCAAATTAAAAATATTATTTGTTTCAGCGAATATTATTGATATTCACTATTAATACTCATGCAGCCATAGGGTCGTTTGCAAAGCGGACTTTCTATATATATATATATGGCTGTCTTTCTGATAACAGCAGTGACTAAGATGAATTTTAATTACAAAGTATGAACGATGTTTTACTTTAACTTTAAACAATAATAACGCGCTACACTTACGGATACAGGCTCAGCGTCCGATATCTAATGGGACAAAACGCAGAATGTTTGTGAGTAGCGTAAGATGTCTCCGCTGATTACCATTGTTCGTAATTCAGACTAGCCAAACCTTTACATTGATTAAAATTGCCGATTGTAAGCTTTTGTTTAAAAATGTTTCAATTCTGATTTATTCTGACCGTTTGCTACTTCTCATTCTTCGCGTTATTCTGCTACTGGTAAGGCGGATTCCTATGCGACGGAGGTGTACGGGAATTGTAATTAAAATTCATAGTGTGTCGCTTCAGTTACACAAAACATAATCAACTAGCGTTTTAAGGTTTATGGCCAGTTTCAGTTTTCAGGTTTTGCCACGGACGAACGTAGTAAAGGTTGTATTTTCATTTGGTTTGGAAACTCCAGATTTTGCACACACCAGTGAAGTAAAAGTAGTGGAGGTGTAGTCGTCTTTTATATCAAAGTTGTCTTCCATTTTAAATTTTCATGTTACAATGTTGTGAGGATATTTCGATCGCTTTGCGAGCGTTAAGTGGCTTGTGCATTGCACTGTAGGTCGTTTTAATGTACCAGTTCATTCTGGTAATTTTTTATAACAGCTCATTTTATAGAAAGTATAAAGCCTTTTCAGAAGCACTGAAAGTTTTGTAATGGAATAACGTCTTAGTCCTTTATGTGTTTATATTTCGCTGTTTCGAAATCGGAAGATGGTAAATTACGGTGAGGTAATCACTTTAATAGACGGAGGTTCGGAACACTTGCTCAACCCACAATTTATGAGAGTTTGCGTCGTAAGTTGTTATTGCTGGTAGAGATATTCTGTGTAGTCTTAGTTTTATTCATTACTTTACTTTGAAGGTAAATTTGATTCCGTGTAATGAAAGGTTGGTAATGGCTGGAAAAGAGCACTTAATTCAGTAAGTCCCTTAGGATGAGCTGTAATTTTATAATTGCTCTTTACGTTACTGTCCTCTTTTAATTTTATATACATTTAAAGGCACCGTTGATATCTGAATATCGGTCTGCTTTATGGTATACGTTTTTGTTATTTGTCGATTACCGTGTTCGTACATGTCGGCATGTAAAATGTGGATCGTCACTCATGCAGCCATAGGGTCGTTTGCAAAGCGGACTTTCTATATATATATATATGGCTGTCTTTCTGATAACAGCAGTGACTAAGATGAATTTTAATTACAAAGTATGAACGATGTTTTACTTTAACTTTAAACAATAATAACGCGCTACACTTACGGATACAGGCTCAGCGTCCGATATCTAATGGGACAAAACGCAGAATGTTTGTGAGTAGCGTAAGATGTCTCCGCTGATTACCATTGTTCGTAATTCAGACTAGCCAAACCTTTACATTGATTAAAATTGCCGATTGTAAGCTTTTGTTTAAAAATGTTTCAATTCTGATTTATTCTGACCGTTTGCTACTTCTCATTCTTCGCGTTATTCTGCTACTGGTAAGGCGGATTCCTATGCGACGGAGGTGTACGGGAATTGTAATTAAAATTCATAGTGTGTCGCTTCAGTTACACAAAACATAATCAACTAGCGTTTTAAGGTTTATGGCCAGTTTCAGTTTTCAGGTTTTGCCACGGACGAACGTAGTAAAGGTTGTATTTTCATTTGGTTTGGAAACTCCAGATTTTGCACACACCAGTGAAGTAAAAGTAGTGGAGGTGTAGTCGTCTTTTATATCAAAGTTGTCTTCCATTTTAAATTTTCATGTTACAATGTTGTGAGGATATTTCGATCGCTTTGCGAGCGTTAAGTGGCTTGTGCATTGCACTGTAGGTCGTTTTAATGTACCAGTTCATTCTGGTAATTTTTTATAACAGCTCATTTTATAGAAAGTATAAAGCCTTTTCAGAAGCACTGAAAGTTTTGTAATGGAATAACGTCTTAGTCCTTTATGTGTTTATATTTCGCTGTTTCGAAATCGGAAGATGGTAAATTACGGTGAGGTAATCACTTTAATAGACGGAGGTTCGGAACACTTGCTCAACCCACAATTTATGAGAGTTTGCGTCGTAAGTTGTTATTGCTGGTAGAGATATTCTGTGTAGTCTTAGTTTTATTCATTACTTTACTTTGAAGGTAAATTTGATTCCGTGTAATGAAAGGTTGGTAATGGCTGGAAAAGAGCACTTAATTCAGTAAGTCCCTTAGGATGAGCTGTAATTTTATAATTGCTCTTTACGTTACTGTCCTCTTTTAATTTTATATACATTTAAAGGCACCGTTGATATCTGAATATCGGTCTGCTTTATGGTATACGTTTTTGTTATTTGTCGATTACCGTGTTCGTACATGTCGGCATGTAAAATGTGGATCGTCGTGGGAAGGAGGGGTGTGGGCGGGAAGTTCGGGGTTTATACCAGGATCAGTTGACCTATTAGAGGTTTTTTTGTAGTGTTTCCAGCCTCTCCAGGCTTCCGTCGGAATGTTTGACGAGGTCTTCCTCGTACCCTTCCTTCATTGATATGAGTGATCATACAAAATGTAGGATCCATAATGAGACATGGGAGTAAACGAAAAAGGTTTGTTTATCTTGTTCCATTTATCCGTGTGACGTTACGAAGTCTGGCCAACTTATACGTGCTTCGTCTCCGTTATTTTAATATCCTTGAGGTACGAAAAGGCAGTCGGTCGTTGTTGCTGAAACATGGAATAGTGGGTTTATGTGCGTTATCTTCTTGGAATTATGACGTGATCTGATAAGTCGAATAGCTTTTAAATGGTTAAGAAGGGGGAAACATTCGCTGTTGTGTGCGTTCATGGTGAAAGTTTCATCGGAGTAATTGTAATTCCAGAAAAACATCTTTGCATTAAATTAAGAACATGTCCTTTGAATTTCATGCAGATTTAATCAGTAAGGTTGTTCTTCATATAATGCTGCGTATCCGGAAAACATTTTCTTCGTGTGTTTAGCGCGCATATATTGCCCGCTTACATATGTAGTGAAATTAGCCACGTTGAATTAATGGCAAGACTCGGAGAGTGATTGAGGATTAGTAGCTGTGTTTATTCCCGTGTTGACACTGCGGCGCTACAAATTCCCCTTGTGTCGACTGATTGTGTATGATGCGCGTGTCGTGCCAGATTTATGTCTGTTGTTAAATCTCATTGGTGGATGATCTGTGTTGATCATTCATGTAAAAAATTATAGCTCTGGTCTTTTTAACAGGACTCATGTTAATGTTGAGGCTCGTATTTTATTTAACATGTAATTTTCAGTGTTTTAATTGATCGGACATCATATGAATTATTGAAGATGGCTGTTTTTTGGGTGATGGCCCTGATGATGGAGGCAGCAAAGACCTCTGAAACGTCGGTAAACTTATACTAGACTACACGGCGCTTAAACCCAGAAGACAGACATCTTCAGACTCACCCCCGCGAAGACCTCAAATCATATAAGAAAGAATTTATTAATTGCTGAAGTTAATTTTTGTCGTGTAGAAGAGCCAAAAGTATTAAATATATAAACATATTTAACATGTTAATGTTATATTATTATATTAATGAATTAACACGTAATTTTTTGTATTATTCAAAGAGGGAAGAAGCTAATTAATTAACAGCTTCGTTCCCCCCCGTACTCTGTCTTTTCTTTTGTGAAGAGTCTGTCTCATCGTGTCTGACGTGGTCGCGTCGCAAAAGAAAATTTTGTCGAGCACCGACTCGAAGAGAGGAGGTGCAGAAAGGAACGAACGTAAATTTTATAAGTCAAGGCTTGTTCTCTTCCACGTTTTCTTTGTTCATTTTGAAATGGTTTTTGTGTGCTTGTGTGATGGTCGAGAATATGTGTAATTTTTTCAACATTTTTTTTTTTTTAATACTTGTTTCGGGAAAAATATTTGCACCGTCCTTTTAGAATTCCTTGCAGTCCTTAGCTGATATTAAGATTACGTCGTAGTGTGAGTGGCTCAGAGGTGCAACATGATGAAGAGGCAGCGATTTGTAATTGGTGAGAAAGTTATTCTATTAAGATTACTTTGAACGGGTATGGGATAAAGGTATTTTTTTTTCTTACAGATCAAATTTTATATTAATAATGTAGTGCTTCTCGTATTGAGACGTTCTCTGGTTTCTAACCTTTCAAACGAAGCAACTTTTATGAAATATTTCAAATTTTAATGACAGTTATTAATATGTGTTTGGTTCGTGGATATGAGAATCGTAAGGAATGTTTCGAAGATTTTTAAATAATGGTGTAACCGTATTGGTTTCGAGCTCGATGCCGGTATCATAAGATGAAAATCTCGCAGCGGCACGAAGCATATAAATTCTTAATAACGTTGATTGCAAAAGTCCTTTTTTTCTAATTCTGGAATCGCTAAGAAGTGAGGTTAGGTTTCATGTATAAGCAGAGTTCACTTTTCCGACATATGCGTTGTAGCGTGTACTATATATTTTTTTTTTAGTTGTGAGTATCGTATGTATTCAAATCATTATTTCATGTTTAATATTCCAAAGATCTGTTACTGTTCATATCTTGTATAGTCAGGATTAATTTTTAACACAAAGTATTACGAAACTTAACTATTAATGGTGAATGTATATTTTTAATAGTTTTATGTAACTTAACCTATGTATTCGTGTACCAGTAAATAAATTGGTATGTGTTAAATGTGTGTTGGCTTTTGTATCGTGTCATTCCTTGCAAAGCTTTGTGGTGTCCTTGTGTCTTTTGCGATATCCCTGTCTCGTCCAGTTTTCTGTAGTCGCCTGTGCGGTGCCTTACTTATGGTGACTTACAGAAAAGTATCGTCAAGATTCCGACTTAAGTTCAGATGAAGATGGACTTCCAACTCCACGGATGCGTAGGAATGATGCAGATTCAGTCTCTCCTCCGCCCCCTCCACCTCCACCTGCGGACAGTACTCCTGTAAATCCGCGATCACGCAGTGGGACTCTCCTTTCCAGAGGTAAGCATACCTTACACATTTTGACTACGGTTTGCATTTTTGTATTCATTATATTGTCTGTGTTATAATTTGAAATATTTTAAGAGATGGACTCGGTAGATGATCAAGATTGTAATCTCTCTTTGGTCGCTGGCAATTATGCAGGGGGGAATATTTTGAGGTTTCAGTAAGTATATTTTATGAAAGAAGTTTGTTTTTAATCCTTTATTCAACAATTATTTAGAATTTGCGACTTTATCTCGTGTCTTCCGCGTATAAAAATGTGCGCCATAGTTCAGACTCCGTGACTTCTGACTAGAGCCCCGGATTAGCACCCAGGACAGTCCATGTGGACTTTGTGGTGGGAAAAGTCACTGGGACAGTTTTTTCTCCGACGTTTTTGGTTTTTCCATTAGATTACTTTCATTTTCACTTGTATCATCTAGGGCTTGAGCAATAGGTCCGTTAGCAACCACAGTTCAGCAGACATAACCTCACTTCTTTCCAACAGAAGCAATATAACAGCACACGAGGTTATCAGCGTAATTCTCTGTGCTTTATTTTAGCTCATAGTAGCCAGGACCTGCACGAAGAACTGAAGACAGTTTTGACATTGTTTCGGGACAAGAAACACAATCTGGATATCGTAAAAACTCCAGAGGTATTTATCACTCAGACCTCTGATCCAGCTGAAGTACAGAACTGGCTTCATGCGAAAGGCTTCAGTGAAAGGCAAGTTGGAAGTTTTTTATGGTCACCTGTCGTTTATGGACCCAAAGGTTCATCACCATGTTCACAACAGCACTGGTCCCTGTCCTGAGCCACAATCAGAATTTGTTCCACAACCTCGTATATTTTTTTTTAATTCTACCGTTTATGTCTAGGTCTTTAAAGTGATTTTCTGATCAAAATTTTGTATGCATTTGTTGTATCCTGTGTTTGATAATTTTGTCGTTATCGTTATTTCTTGACGCCGTACGATTGTGGCGTGTTATTAAGGAAGTTTGTCCGATTTTAGGCTTCGCAAACAGCTGCATGGCATGACGGGAAATGAGCTTTTATCTCTGACAAAATCCCAATTGGAGAAACACTGCGGCAAAGACGAGGGTCGACGCCTCGACTCGCAGCTTACAGTACAGAGAAATGTTTCAGGGGTGAGTTACGGCTTCGGCAAATTGAGTTTTTGATGAATGGGACTGAATTTGTTTTAGTAATTAAAGAATGTTGTTTACCTATTGTATTTTGAAATTTATTGAAGTTATAACCAGTGAGTTTTTTTTTTAAAAAAAATGTGTTATTTATTTTGCGATTTAGTACAAAACTGCGCGATCGTCAGAACTGAGAGCCATTTTGGCTCGAGCTCGTGAAAAAGCTGAGGATACGGGGTTAGACGATGATTCTAAGAGGCAATCAGAGAGGGCTCCTGCTTATGGGCGTCAGAGACCAGCTCTTCAGGGAATTGATCGAGGAAATAATAAATATACGTCGTCAGCAAATTCAGGTCTGGGTTCCGAAGGTAATACATCTGATGGTAAGACTAATTTATTTTGCTATTAAATACCATCAATAGTTAATAAAATCCCATTTAATATCTAAAAAGTATTCATTTATACAGCATTTTAAGGTTTCTGCCTCAAACTTTTTTTAGTTCTCTGTCACGTTTGTAGTCGGACAATATTTTACCCTTTTTTTAAAAAAAGTTAATTATTCAGCTACGAAATAGCATTAAAGAACGTGTGTTAATAGACTTATTTTTACCAGGTTCGGATGACGAAGACATTAATTCCCATTTTGGTGGACTTCTGAAGGAGCAACTGAGAAAAATGCAGAATAAAAACTAATGTGATAAGTTTTGCCAGTTAAAGAGTTTATTGTTAATATATTTACCACAACATTGTGATTATTTTAATTGGTAATGACTTGTGTTATACAATAAGTAGGAAACATAAATAGACGTAATATTATGTTCCTTGTGAGGACCCCCCCCCCCCCCCCCCCAGTACTAAATTTGTTTCGTTCTGAACGAACGAGACGCGATGGAAATTTAAACCTCTTGTCTATTTAAGGCGTCTGAACGACTTAGTACGTCTTGCAGAACGTAACTCGTGGAAAGACGCACGGTAACAAAGTATATTATATACAATTTCGATTTTTGTGGATGAGCTGCTTCAGATATATAAAATTATTCAACATTTTGGGACCCTTATATAGGCGGCAAGTTGGATATGATGGTACCGAGATTCGAGGCGTTCTTAGCTCCGGCAATTGTTATTCAGGACGGTGTCATAACCTTTTAGTAATTTCAAAAATTTAACGTAATTACGTCTGTTAAGAGGAGAATCTGACTCGTTATTATATAAATTTAAGCTATGGATTTTAAGACAAAAAAAGGTCAATTTTACGAGTTTTAACGTAATCACTAATTCGATTTTTTTTCAAATCATACTTATATGATATATCCATAATAAATTAAAACAAGAAACTTAACAATAAAAACAACAAGGTTAATCTCCATAATTTCTAGAGACTGCACTGTTTACGCGAAATAGCCGTCACCTTAGGTTATGTTAGGTTATGTATGGTGTCATGCAGACGTCAACTTGGCAATTTAATACAACTTTCTCTCACTGCAGCGCGCGTGTTGCATGGATTTGGATATCCGGTCAAGTCCTGGAACTACCAGTTCTGTCACTTACAAAGATAAACCACGAACAATGTGTCGTCGAAGTTATTTAGTACGTGTGGTACAGCTGAGTCCTAGCAAAACATTAACAGAGATTTTATTTAGTAGTAGGGGAGAAATCGTATTTTATATTCCTAAGATTTTAGTCGCCCGGATTATACGATTTGCCGTCTTTCATCGCCCAAATAATGCAGTGCACCAGAAACCGACGGGGTAACGAGGTCAGATTTATGCGTGATTATATTTCACGCTTTACATCCAGTATGAAACTGTTCTTAGCTACAGCCAATAAATATTATTTTAATTTTTGGTGTCTCTTTGATCTAATTTATTATTTAAGAACGCGGTAGACTTTATCGCCTCTTAAATCATCGTCAGTATTATTTTTGTTATGTAATAGAGAGTTCAACCGTGGTGGTCTAGCGGTTAGAACGCTGGCCTTGTAATCCTGGGGGTCTCGGGTTCGATTCCCGGCAGTGCCCGAATTTTTAACTTGTGTTGGGCAAGGCCGTGGTCTAGGTAACACGGAGTTTTCCTCCGGGGGCTTACCCGGTTTCTCCGTGGCATCCCAACAATTACTCCATTCACACACAGAAGAAGGCAATGGCAAACCACTTCTGGATCATCTGCCAAGAACGTATATGAACAGGTCCCAGTACGAGAAATGGATGGAAGGATGTGTCGCCAATCTCCTATAAAGGAGACATTTCTGCAGATACAGATTTAACCCTCAGTCATACCATAATATTTATAATGTTTACGCGCACATAGAAACATCTTTTACAATTTGCCGTTCATTTATTTATTTATTTATTTATTTATTTATTTTGAACTGAATAATAAACACAATATGTGAGCTGTTCTCGTATATTCTTACGTACTACACAAATATCTCGTGGTCTGAAGTGTGAATTCCCGAGTCGTATGAATCCTGATAACCATGCTGGGGACTGCTAGCTTTTATTCTCTGCGAACGATTAAGTCTTATCGGTGGGTATGAGACTTGATGTCTCACGAAACTTCGAGAATGCTGGAAAAAATAAATATATATAGTAGTATTAAATTTTTATAATTAAAAAATTATCATGACCTGTTTTGTTTCTTGGCTTTTAACGTCATCTTTTACCTTATACACTGCCCGTTTCTCCATCGACCGTGACGGACAACTTTTCTGGTAATATGCTTATGAACTGAAATGCTGTATCCTTCGTAATTACAAATTAAGATATTTCTTTAACTAAATTATGTTTTGGATTACGATACCCACGACTGACCTTGGGGCACTTACGGCCATTTTCACTTGAGCTGAGGCTGGACAGAGTTGAACACGGCGAGTCGTAAGGTGACGATGACTCATCGGAACTTGGACAGCACTCAAGCTGTTCTCTGAGTTCCAGTATTTCCTCCTGCAGAGCGAATAGTTGTTCAAAAAGTTCCATGTCTTGAGCGATCAGACTGACCTGCAAACATTGGAATACGCGAATTGAATTTCTGTATGAATTCATAAAAATAAAAAGAGAATTATAATTAACCAGATGGCTTACGGAACCCGAAGGTTCATCACCGAATTAACCAAAGCCCTCCACCTGACCCTGTCCTGGGCCAACAAAATCCAGTCTCCTTCAACTCCTATCTCCCATAGATCCCGCCTGAGATTATCCTCCCATCTACGTCTAGGTCTCCCCAGAGGTCTTTTCCCCTCAGGCGTACCAACCAGTACCCGGTGCACACCTCTTGTCCCATCCATACGCGCTACATGCCCAGCCCATCTCATTCTTCTCGACTTAATCACCCTCACAATATTGGGGGAGGAGTACAGATTTTTAAGCTCGTCATTATGCAGTTTTCTCCACGCCCCATCGTCTTCCCTCTTAGGCCCAAATAGCGGATTCCTTCGTAAGAACAAAGAATTCCAAGTTCCTCGCTGACATGGATTCGAACCAATTCTTGTTCAGGTACAAGTTTTATCTATTTGAGTTTAAAGTTTTTGTTAAGTACGTGTAGAAATGAAAGTGGTAATTAATATCCGACTTTGGGTTACTTGAATGTCGCCGAGAGACAGGCGAACCTGTCTGGGACAAGGCGTCCACCGAGTGACCTCGTTTGGATGAGGTACAGACTTCGTGGCATCGCGAGATATTCAAACAATCTAAAGCTCATTACTTAAAGTTAAGAAAATTGCATAGAATCAAGACATTTAAGAATAGAAGTTGGAAAATGTTAAACTTTGGTGTATTACAAGTACAGAAGAAGGCCTTTAGCTGGTGAGTGTTGAAGAGAGATAATCCACGTTTTGCGGTTACGAAGTCAAGGCTGTCTAGATCTACAAGGAGATACACGTTCTCCTTTTAGCATTCTCATTGTTGTAGCGACACGTGAAAGACTTCTTGGAAGTATTATCTTAATATCTGTCGTACGTACGAAGTGATTCAGATGTTTGCAATTCAGTGCGTTTCGATTGGGTCAGTGATAAATACACGAAATCACGTCGTGTTTCTTCAATCGCCTTCAGTGAAAATGAAAACATGTCTTTTTCAAATCTGCAATTCCTTGTTTCCGTAAACATTATTATATTTCTGCTTCAAGTCTGATTGTTGTAACTTTTGTGATGTTTTAAAATCATACATTGTTGGAAACAAAACACAATCAGCTTGAACACCATTTTTAAAACAAGCTCATTTTTTTATATATATTTTCCAACGTCTGTATAAAATAACCGAACTTGGTTTATAATTAAAAACACAAGATTGTCCTCATTGTTAAAAGCAAACTGTTTATAGACGCAAACTTACAATTTCGGATTTGAGGTGATGTATCTTGCTTCGTAGGGCGTCGAACTGTGATGGTGGGGCGAGAACTGTCCGTGGGTCCGAAGGAGCTTTGCCCCACAGGGCCTGACGAGATGCGTTTCGATGCTGCCAAGCGATGAAAAAGTTACGAGACAGAGCGAAGTGTTGGATAGGGACTGATGGGTCGACTTTCAATGCAGTTTCCATCAGCAGCGGCCATTATATTAATCCCCATGAAGTGATAACTCAGTCTATAAGCCACCAAGATGCGTTTTTTTCAAGGGGGAAGCCATATTTCTGCACACGAGAGACAGATTCGCGGAAATCCATACTAAAATTACGCAAGCGACTATTGAATTAATAAATATTTTCGAAGTTCAGTCGTACCATATGTATCACGTGATTTAACTATCAGTAAACAAGTTGATCTTTTTAATGGTGAAGTGTGGTGTTTTCTTCGCGGTCCGGACTGAATTCTTATATATTATTTAAACGAGATTCGGTTTCATAAGGTTAATTAGTACAGTAATTAGTACATAATTCTCTCGTACAGACAGAAATTGTGACGTATAATTCTTTTATATTGGATATAAAGTCTTTGAGTCATATATTACACAATTTTTAGAAGGTAATTTGCAATGAGAATAGGACAATTTAGGTTTTAGAAAAATACCAAGCCTCTATCAGGACTGTAATAGTTGTGTAAATTGACGAAAGGTAAATCTGATTTAGTCATATCTCGAAAGAGAATTGACGTAATATGGAAAATCCGGGGGAAAAATACAAATACATTTGTAAGGATAAATGTTAGGTTAGAGTATAATTATCTGTGCGTTATTTACCGAGCAAATATATTGCTTATATATGTACAGAACACAGAAAAATACTTGTGCAAAAATTGTCTTTTAGAGTTTCAATATTCTGAAGACGTATCATTCTTTAATGTAGCTTACAAGCACTGCAAGTTTTTATATTGTTTAATTATTATATCAGTATGAAGTCCAAATACATGTTAAACCATTTCTTGCATTTCATGAAAAAGTGACGCCGTCTAGGATAATTTATTAAGGAGTTAATTAATTCATTTTTTAGTCGTCGCCTCGGAAGTGTTGTATGTGGACCGAACACGAAATTGCACCTAGGGTTAATACCGTATTATTTAGTATTAGTATTTTTTTAAAAAAATTAATATAATTTTCTGCAATGAAATGACCTTTCCAGGTTGACTAACGCAATATTAATTTGCGATTTAAGATGAAACATGTAGTTGCGTGTATTTTTTAGAGAACTGTACTAAGCGTCGCGAACGTATCGATCCTTTCAATTCCAACGATTATCAGTAACATTTTATTTTGTATTTCAGGGATTATGTTTATCTTTGCAATGGAGAATAGTTGTGTTTTCTTTGCGGTACGGGCTGGATACGTAAATGTTATTTAGACTAATGTGGGTTCAAAAGTTAAAGGATTAACTACAAATTTGACTTACGCTAATCTGTCTCTCGAGTACGGATTTTCGATTCCTTGTTGGCACGTACGAAAAATTTATTTCGATAACACGTAACACACGGAATTCACCAACACAGCAACAGAGCTTCGCCCAAACTGGTGTTCGCCAGTCGAACGTAAGTGAAAGCAGTTTCGAGTTCATATGGCATATAAAATTGCACCCAATTGAAACCTCTCAAGGTTTCATTAGAAACGAATAGCTGCTGTGATAATGTATTACTCCGCGCTCAACCTGTCACTTCCGGGCAAAGAGACGGTCGGTGAAAGGAGTTTATCTCAGAGACAGGACAAGTTTGTTATTGTGAGTGTCGCGTGTAGTTCACTGGGAAAAATGTGTACAGTAGCTGACCAGACTTCATTGTAGCTTTCCACCTGCTAGTAGCTTCGATTTTGCTGGCTTTAGGGACTATTTTCTCGTTGGCCTTGCACTTAGTGGGCTTCCTTTACGTTTTAAATCCGCGGACCACTGACAGTGTCTGCTCATTGTACGACAAAAGTTAATGAAATATCTTATATTTGTCATTATTTAATATCTTTGGAAAATATCAGGTATATGAGATATTTATTTTTTATACTAGATTACGTTAGGTAAAGAATATTTTTTTGTGAATTAGAGAAACGAAATTATACAATATAGATACGTAAGATGTTTGTTCTTGTAGATTTCGAGTTACAATTTGTTCACGGACGAGGTTAAATCATCCAAGCACTTGAAAAAATATTGCAGTCTTTGTGTCTCCACCATCAGCAGCGGCAGTGAAGTGACTTGTGTCAGAGAAGGTGTGGCTTGTAAAATCGAGAAATCGCTCTTTGTGGTCCGCATTTACATCATAGGACGCCTGACAGCTGTTATGACAGACATAAATTACAGCGTGACCTTCGAATAGTCTAGTAGAACGTTTCAACTGCGATCGCCCTGAAGATGGAAGACTCTACTCCCTTTAGTCAGTCATCTATTTAAGTCTTTAAGTAGAATTTCGACATCGCGTGTTCACGTTTTCTTGACTTCCACGAATATATTCAAATTATGTTATAACATAAGCTTTGGTCGTTAAAATCCATAATTCCATAAAAAAAAATATGCTAAGTAGCTGATACAGTGTCGTTAATTACTCATCCAGCCCTCACCGATATGACGCATGGAAGTAATATCGATTTCTATTAAATCAATGAATTAATATTTAATCGCCTTAATAAAGGATATTATATGCAGTTTCCATAAGCTTTGGCAGCAGCTGTGGGATTTCTGTAACGCTCCCGCAAATGTTAAAGCGTCACGTATGCTGTATTACACACGCACGGATTCTCGTTTGTTATACGCTATTGGATGATTTTAGCTGTGTACACCGTTTCTAATCACCTTTATTGCAAATGGATTTACACAGATACGAGAATGTGACCTGATATCACAAAATCCATTCCAATAACTTTTAAAGCAGACAACCAGAAGACACTTTCAAACGTTACCCAATGTCATAATGTAGAATATAACTCCATTGTTCCTATTTTTAAGTTTGAATTATCATACCAACTCATTTGACGTTGTTTTCAACAGTTATCGATGCATTGTTATATAATCAATTGAATGAAAAGTTTTGTACTTGGTATATTATTAATATGAATCGTAACTTCCTTAAATCTGCGAGGGTGTTGACGTTTTTATGTGATTCATTCAGATTAATTGAACATTTATGGAAGCCACGTAATATATAGTCGCTTTCAAGGTGAACTAAAAATCATACCCCAATACGTAATGTTCTGTGACACTGAAAATCTTTCATAGATGGCAGTGAGACCAATGATCTTTGAAAGAAACAAAAGAAGTTCAAGGTTGCACATTAGTTCGAGACGCTTCTTTATCGAAACAGGTGTTCATGGCAGTACGTGACGAATGATGGAGGGATAATGGAGTAATGTTTGTGGATTATTTTCGTCGTAGAAGTTATCAGTGTTTCTTATTTGTTTTCGTCCAGAGGTTAATATTATGCTGCTATGTGCTTAACAAGTAGTTCACGTGAACTGTGTTTTGATGTGGGGCAAACGTGCTGTGTAATGATGGCGATATAAATCGATCTTTCGTGTTGGTTTTGTTAACGCTAATATCTAAAGTTTCGTTTTTAGTATTATAACATTTTTTGTTAATATGTTTGCTGTATTTATGCGGTTAAAACGAGTCCGCAACGACACTTAGATGGGTCGTGAATATCATTTGACTGGTGATTTAGTTTAATGGGTCATGTTTTAAATCTCGAAATGGAACATTACTTCTTCGTAAAATACTTTCACCCCTCTGTGTTGTGAAATATGTCATCTAACGCTGAAGAACAAAAATGAAATATTTGAAGGTTAACTGCTAAGTTGAATTTTGAGACCTGGAGTGATGATAATGATAATGATATGAGAAGTTGCTAGACGTTTCCCTTTCGTCTGTACACTAGATCACAAAATGCATCGTTATAAATTACAGATTGGAAGTACGAATTCGTCTCGTTCATATCATAAAATCCTGCTATGGTGTGTGTATATATATCACGTAAGTTGATTGTCTCGTGTTGGTAGTGGTGAAACATGAAATTAATCTAGTGACTTTCAGAGAAGGTTGTCGCTACTGAAATAGTTCCGGAAGTGTTTGCTCGATTGTTATTTGTGACAAAAGCGCGGCAAATACGGCTCCAGTGCACTTAAGAAATATTGTGAGATTTAACAGTGGCGAACAAGACAAAGGACCATCTTCCCAGGAACAATGTGAGTACACTCTTTTAATTACAATGTGATAGTTCTTTTACAGCAGCGAATCTTGACCCTTTGAAGCCGAAACTTGTCAAAATAATTTATACATTTTCTGTCCCTATCGCCAAGTAAACATAACACTTAACAAATATCAATTAAGTAATGTTGTTTAAGGAAATAATTGTTGTTTACATGAAGCACGTAAATAATTTCTGTGAGAAAAATGCAGATTTATTGAAAGTTAAAAAGCAAGTGGTATATATATATATATATATATACACCACTTGGCGTTAAAGGGTTAAGAATGCATGATAGTCACATTGAAGCTTTAATTTATGTATTAAAAAGTTATTTCCCCTGAAAGAAAAGATATTGCTTGAATATTTGTTTGCTCATTTTGTTTCCTGTGATGGGGTTTGTGGAAATGTAGCCAAGACAGAAAGTTTCTTAACTAAAATTAGGCTTTTACTTTCAAAGAGTTTGATGTTGACTCAGCAAAAGTGCTTTCAGTCCACGTGTCTATATATATATATATATATTTTTTTCCCATGTTACTGCATTTATCACTCCCAAATTTTGTAGAATTTTAGTAGTGATACTGGCGCCATAAACTATTGTGTGGAAATATGTACTTTTAAATACACGGGTTTTTGAGTGAGAATTAGTTTCTGGGGGGATAACTTCTGAAACGCCAATAAGTTTTGGTCTGCTTGCCTAATATTTTTTCTGTCTGGTATTTCTTTAGCTGATTTGAGCAAAATAATTTATGGTCATCATAGATAATGAAAGGTACAATTTTTATAATTTGTGGTGTGAATAATTCGTCTTTCAAACAAATCTTCATTTATTAGATACGTTTAGTTATAAAAAAGAGTATAATTGTTAGATTAAATACATGAAATTTCTAATATTCCAGAATATGTTAATAACTAACTAGATGGCTTACTGAACCCGAAGGTTCATCACCGAATTAACCAAAGCCCTGTCCTGGGCCAACAAAATCCAGTCTCCTTCGACTCCTATCTCCCATAGATCCCATCTGAGATTATCCTCCCATCTACGTCTAGGTCTCCCCAGAGGTCTCTTCCCCTCAGGCTCCCCCCACCTACGTCTAGTTCTCCCCAGCTGTCTCTTCCCCTCAGGCGTACAAACCAATACCCGATGCACTCATCTTACCCCATGTAATGTCGGCCATCTTTATGGTTTTTCGCAATTAGAAGGTCAAATGGGAGAATATTGTTTTGGAACACCGTGTGAGAGAAGATTTTGCTGTCATTGACAGTCGCGTCGACCGACCGCGTTGTAATGTTGTGTCGCAGTGAGTGGAAGGACATGTTGGCTCTCATTATAACAAAACATAGCTTACAAAAAAAAATAATTACGAGCGGTTATGCTTTTGACGTGTGGGTTGCAGTTTGAATAAATTAACTTTTAGCAACAACCAATCTGTTTTAAGTGTCGATAGAATTCAACATACATGCAAAAGTTTTCGGGTGTGCAATTAGGAGACATTTTGTTTTAATGATTCTTACTAAGTTTTGAAAAATATTTATGTTACCTCTTTCTGTAAGTGTATTTAAATTCTGAGGTTGTTAGTGGAATATTCACGTATATACCCAGGTATTTATTTATTTTATTTCCGTTCAATTCAGATCGTATTGGAGAAAGGAAAAGTTTTTCCTGCGCAATGATCATAGTTAAGATCTCATTTAAATATTCTCTTAGTAAGATACAATTTGAACGAAGCAGAATGTACAGAGTGTCCCACGTAACTCGAAACCCACCTGCTACCACGCGACGGCTCTGGTCCGCGCTGTGGCCAACTCATTTCAATGTATACTTCGCCCGATGTTATTGCGGCCGTGGTGAGTTCCACGTTAAGTGGGACACCCTGTATATAAGCCGTTTTTCTACCTTTGTTTTATTAAATTGGGTTAATCAAATTTAATAACGTGCTTTGTATCAGCATGGTTACCGGAAAGAAATAATTATACCTTCACTGATTTAATCATCCGCTTTTGCGTGTGCCGGGAATCATATTTCTTCCTCATACCAGAGCTTGTACTCCGATGAATGCGAATTTTTTTTTTAAGTCAGGCGTTTTTTTAGGACGCGATTTTTCTGAGAGGCTTGTGCATAGAAATTTAATAATTTTCTGTAAATTATACACATCGAAAAATAAAGTCTTGTCCGTCCATTAATTGCACGATGAAAATAATTTGATGACATTCGAACCACGTGTCATGAAACGTGCTTTATTTTATGATACATTTCTAGGGCGATCATTCGGAACTAAAATGAATTATATGTTTCCGTGACTTAGTATAATTTGTTGAACCGAAATGTTTTAAATCATCAGATTCAGGCCCCATGGAAATGTTGTTGTGTATACGTAAGCCTGTTATATTTTTACCCAAATTTCTACGAATTGTCTGGTATGTGAATTTTTCTTTTGTAAATTAATAAATTTTGTTCCCGTAAAGAATAAATTCTACGGAAAAGAAATAGGTAGTAGGCAGAGATGCTTTTTTGTTACTTAAAATACGTTCTGCGTTGATTGCAATATTCGAAAGACCTTGGGGAAGGTGGGAGACGGAGCTGACATCTGTTAGTGTCCATTAGTACCAGATCGTGGTTTAATGCTCAATTCTGTTGTTGGTTTCGCTGTGTCTCAAATTACTATTCTGGAAAACGGAAATTAAACCCAGCATACGTAGAAATCTGCTCCTAATTTGAACAGAGCAGTCCAATTAGTCCAATTTCATTTATACGTGGTCACTTCGCTTGTTGAACATCGAATCCATAATTTTGTTAGTAGACGATAATAATCCTATATGAAATTGGCGCTGTATATTACGATAAATTTTTACTCAAACACAACTGACTGATGTAACGAAATGGTCGTAATAGAAGTAATTTTTCATATTTGAAAAAAAAAACTTTAATGACTTTTATTGGTTTGCTGGCTGTAGGCAGACTTCATGAAATTCGGAAATATCCCCATTAGACCACAGGACGGTTAGGATAATTTAGTAATAAACTCGGATGCAGACGAAAATATGAATATTTTACAAATTAATGTTAAATTAGTCAAATTATTTGATACAAGTAGGATAACCTGTATCTTGAATTAGGTTATGAAATCGGGTCGGATTTTATAAGAAGAAATTAATAATTCATTTTGCTTTCGTTACAAATTTTTAGCTCTCCCTTTCGTATCCAGTACACACCATTCAGCGTAGAGTGCCTCCGCCACGGTGGTCTAGCGGTTAGAACTAATCCTGGGGTCTCGGGTTCGATTCCCGGCGGTGCCCGAATTTATAACTTCTGTTGGGCAAGACCGTGGTCCAGGCATCAAAAAAAAAAAGGGAGTCACAGGAGAAGCGTTAACTGTCGCGGTCCAGGTCGAAACCATGTACTGGAGAGCAGTGAATCCTGCTAACCACAGAGCAGTGAATCCTTCTAACCACAGATGGTTAGAAGGATTCACTGCTTTTCAGTACATGTTTTCGACGTGGACCGCGAAATTTAACGCTTCTCCTGTGACCCCCTTTTTTGAAAAATGCCCAACAGAAGTTATAAATTTGGGCACCGCCGGGAATCGAACCCGGGACCCCAGGATTACTAGCCCAGCGTTCTAACCGCTAGACCACCGTGGCACAGACGTTTTGTGTCGAGTTATTTTTGCATTGTGTTGTCGTAAAGTGCAGGTAGGTTTGTATCAGGGTACCTGATAATAACTTTGAAGCTGTTTTTACCTGAACATTAATTGAACCGTTTTAAATACTGATTTTAAAACAATTATCTGTTTTGAGCATTTCCTGTCCTTTGTGTTGTATCTCAAAATAAACTGTTTTATTATCGATTATTTGTTATTACAGTCATATTAATTATGCCATAACAGTGGTAAAGTAAAACCTGTTAAATAAGTATATAAAATCTTAGGAACAATTTCTATACCGCGTGTGCCACAGGCGGCCTAACGCTTAGGGGAGATTCAACGACGCGTTGAGCCACGTGGTGTGGGAATAATTCTTTGTAACTTTGGCTCCGATAACTTAAGGTTAAAAACTGTCTACAAATCAACCGATTTCTGCAATAAACATTAGAATATATTTAAATATAGATTATAAGTCTAAAAAGTAGGATGATGATGATTCAAGTGGTGGTGATGAAATCTCTTAAAGTGCCATTTAACATTTTAGTAGGTTTACCATAATTAATGGATATTGAGCTTTTATGAAGGAGTCGGTTTCGGAGAATATTATACCGACTCCACCGTCAGCCCCGGCTTCAACGCGGGTCGATATTGAAACAAGGCACACGAGGTGGGTGGAATAAGGAGTAGTGGGGGGGGATGCGTAATTAATGCAGCGAAGTGTGGCCCTTTTGTGCAAGACAGTAATAAGCAGCTCGCGCTTTTGGAAGTTTTATTGGAATTTTTAGCGTGTAATTTATATATAAATATTAGTAGAAATTTAATTAACCCTTTAAATCCCGGTGGTAATTATATGAACCACTTCAACAATCAGTAATTCTATGTTTCTGTATTTGTGTTCTGTATGATTCTCAGTTTAAACGGCGATTTTTTTTTTGAACAGCGTTAACCAGTTTATCTTCGTAACGGTAAAGAGCTGTGTTTTCTTCGCGGTACGGACTGAATTCTTTAATATTAATCAGACGAACTATGATTCTCAATGTAAACAGCGATTATTTCCTTAAACAGCGTTAACCTGTTGATCTACGTAATGGTGAAGTGTGGTGTTTTCTTCGCGGTACGGACTGAATTCTTTAATATTAATCAGACGAACTATGATTCTCAATGTAAACAGCGATTATTTCCTTAAACAGCGTTAACCTGTTGATCTACGTAATGGTGAAGTGTGGTGTTTTCTTCGCGGTACGGACTGAATTCTTAAATATTATTTACACGAGCTTCAGAGGGTTAAATGTGGACAAAAATTTAAGAATTAATTATTTCAGCTGTGACTATAGCTAGGAAAATAAGCACGATAGATTATGCCAAAGCAGATTTTTTTGTTTTTGTTTTGAAAATGCGATTTCAGAAATAAAAGCCACGATATCAAAGAATTTAAACTAGATTCGAGTTCCCGTGAAGTTGTTTTCTGTGTTTTTTGGAACTATGTAAAACCCCCCGCCCCCGATTAAAGTTTATTTTCGCCGAAACGTGTCGTAAAATCTTTACCCCGTTAATGTTTTATTAGATGATGTGCTTAACTTAAACTAAACTTAATTGTCAACTGAACTTGACTGTCAATAATCTGTAGAGTTGAGTTTTAGGTTTCGACCGAATATATTTCTAAACCAAAATGGTCATTATTTTATAATTCTGTTCACGAACAGTGGAATAATATCCCGAGTTCGAAGTGATATTTATTGAATTTTGGTGATTTTGGTGAAACAAGATGGAGGGTTTTTGCAGCAGCAAATGAAACCTTTCGCAGGCTGAGCTGTAATTACGTCTGGTCTGAGTAACCCTCTCTTCTTCATTCTGCTGCTCTGCTATTCTATCCTGTCCCATGGGAAATTTCACCGCGCATCGGTCAATTTGCCTTGACGCGGTTGGTGTTACTGCGTACTCCAGTACGTACGTACGTACCATCCTAGCGGCCGAGTCCTGTTGCATATTTCCATTACCTACGACCTACATAAAACACGGACATTTGTTTATTTACCTCATATAAGGTGCTTCATAAGAGAGATATCAGAGGCCTGCGTTGAAATGAGCCCCTCGCACATGGACACCCCTGTTTTTGTCAGTCCTGATGGTTTTTACCCCGAGATGTGTAAGTAGAATGTGGGCTGGTTTGACGATTAATTTTAAAATTAAAAAAACAGGACGAGGTTTGGGAAGATTACGATAGTATTCGGACAATAGGCACGGCCCGGAAATACGTAACTCGCTAATTTCACGCCAGGGGAGCTACAATCGGCTGTTTTACTACGCGCCAAAATATGTTGTGGGAGATTAGAATATTCAGTTGGTGCTGTCGAATTCGGGGACCTTCGACTCGCGACATGCCATATTCTTCAGTTATCCCCTCAGAGTAGCATAAATTATTTAACGACACTCTACCAAGTTCAGAGGTTATGCGTATATTAACTCCGTAGTGTAAAAATCCTTCTCTTGGAAGATAATTCATTCGGGTAGTAAAGAAATTTTAACTTTTATGGAACATGTACGCAACTTTTCTACAACAGCGTGTCAGTGGGTCCTCAGCCAGATGAATCCAATCCACTATTCACTAAGTAGACTATTTTTATTTATTGTTCTGTCTGACGACAGGTCCATATGAACAGGATCCTTCCATCCTTTTCTCGGACTGGGACCTGTTCATATACGTTCTTGGCAGATGATCCAGAAGTGGTTTGCCATTGCCTTCTTCTGTGTGTGAATGGAGTAATTGTTGGGATGCCACGGAGGAAAACTCCGTGTTGCCTAGACCACGGCCTTGCCCAACACAAGTTATAAATTCGGGCACTGCCGGGAATCGAACCCGAGACCCCAGGATTGCAAGGCCAGCGTTCTAACCGGTATATGCCTAGTATATGCTTGAATAGTTCACGAACTTTGACACACTCGTTTCATCTCCATCGCTGAGAAACGATCACCAGCTCTTGATGATGTACGAGGACACAGACTGTGACGTATTGCTAGCTCCTCCAGTATGTTTGGGAGATTAATTACCAGCTACTTTTTCTTAAAATCCACATAAGAAAGAAATGTTCGTATTTTTATTTCGCTGTTAATTTATGTGTAAATTACGAAGTAATGTAACAAAAAAGCACTTGAGAGAACTACAATATTGTTAGCAAGAGAAATTAAAAAGAATAAATTAGAAAAGATTAAAACTCTTTCATTCGGCTGTTGAAATTTCGTAGTTTTGAAATTTGCAACCAGTCATTTTGGAATGTAAGGAACGGGTTATAATTTTAGGGGCACTGCAGTTGAAATTTTTATCACGAATACGTCTGGGGTGATACAAAAATATATGCTTTGTGGACATATTTGACTGAAGGGTCTTATTTTGGTCATCGAGATATTAACGTTTGTGCAATGAAGTTTCTTCCAAATGCTCGTTCAGTTGCGATATATTTTTTTTTCGAAACGAAATATTAAATTTAGTTTTGTTTCAAGGTCATTTTCTAATATCTGCTTAATCTCACTTAGTAATATGACTTGAATTTTTTCGTCCCGTATTACGTGTCGAAAGAAAGAAATGGTATTAGTGAATCAGTTATTCAGGAAGAATTTAACACTGTTTCAGCTTTTGAGATGGTTTTGAGAAGAATTATTAAGCAGTTTTAATCTGACAGCAGTTGACTGGCTAATTGGGTGGATATTCGAATTTCTCATTGGTTGTTCTTTTGCCAAATTGATTCTGTAACATGGTCTAAGCTGTCCTCTGTGATTTTTGCTCTCAGAAGATGATTTTTTTAAATTTATTTTTGGTTCCTTTAAATACGTTCTCAATTTCTGTGATGGCAAAGCGTCTACTGATAGGATAATTCGTGAACAATGAGTTGGAAAGCATTTGGACGAGGAATTCTTTTGTCGGCGTCTCGATGCCCTGCGTCTGTTTGTGAGTGTCGTATTATGCCTTGAGGCTTCTGTTGGTTTGATTTAGAATTGAAGTCGGCGTCGTAGTTAACGCGACGCTCAATGTCGGTTCTTAGGGCTTCACCAAGGCTTATCATGTCGTGTCTCCATAATCAGGGCGATGAGTCCTGATGATGGAGGCAGGAATCGCTTGTGAAACGTCAGTAAACCTATACCAGACTACAAGGCGCAGTATAACAGGATATGAGTTGTGAATTTATAGAAAATGACTGTACCTCGTTCCCACCTCAGAGTACGAAATAATTGGAGTAGCAAAAACAAATGCCAGGAAAAAGTTTGAAAGTCTATTAAAGTGTGATAACGACGGGGTATCCCAGCGGCGTTCCTCTGAACCTCTCCCGCATATTAATGTATGGAAATGCATGCAAATGAGGCAGGGAACGGAATATATGAGGCCTCGTCCCCAGCCGGCAGCTAACTCGTCCTAGGTGGCTCTGCGTACCTCTCACCTCCCACGCAAATAAGAAGAACACTGGAAGTTACCATCCTCGAATGACAAACAAACAATTTACACAGATCAGTGTTCTAGTGATACACTGACTCTGAGAAACTTCTGAAGCTTAAGTTAGTTTTATTATTTTTTTTATTTATTTAGTGTTCTGTCTGACGACAGGTCCATATGAACAGGATCCTTCCATCCTTTTCTCTTCTCGGACTGGGACCTGTTCATATACGTTCTTGGCAGATGATCCAGAAGTGGTTTGCCATTGCCTTCTTCTGTGTGTGAATGGAGTAATTGTTGGGATGCCACGGAGGAAAACTCCGTGTTGCCTAGACCACGGCCTTGCCCAACACAAGTTATAAATTCGGGCACCGCCGGGAATCGAACCCGAGACCCCCAGGATTACAAGGCCAGCGTTCTAACCGCTAGACCACCGTGGATCTACTTAAGTTAGTAATGCCGATTAATTTTGACAGGAGTTTTAACGAAAGTTAAGTAGAGGAATTAGGTATTTCAAATACTTGGAGGTAGATTCATGGAAAGATGCATGGTATAATCTTACGACTTTTTAATACAGTTCAAATTTTTAAGTTTCGGACTGTAAGATTGGAATTTGTAGGATTTTAGATTCCCGGGTTGTTACGCCGTGTACTGTGATAGAAGTTTACAGACGTCTCAGCAAACACTTTCGAAACGTCGGTAAACTTCTATCAGACTACACGGAGCAACAAATCATATTTTGCTGCTATGAGAACGTGAAATTTCACGTTATGGGAACTGATAGAAATTATGGGGAAAAAGACAACTCCTTAACAACAATTTTTCTCATCGATGAACACAATAGGATGATACAATGCGAATTTATGTTTCGGTGATTAATTCAGGTTAGCTGAGCTGAAGGAAATATTACAACTGCGTGGAGGGAATTGACTTGTGATTCCATGGCGTCGATTATTGTGAGGGGGCGAACTGGAACGAATTTATCCCATGGTAGGCTTCAGTGATGGCGATGAAGCTCCGGTTTCCATAACAACAGAAAATTTATTGAATAGCTGTCGGCTGTCGAATCAACCATTAACAATTTAAAGCTCACCGGTAACAACATGAGTCATCAGCTTTAAGAATCATTAACTTCGCATTTTGTATCTATCGATTTCGAATGATTTAAAAAGGGATTATTGTCTTAAACAGGAATAAACAGCTGATCTTCGTAACGGTGAAGTGCTGTGTTTTCTTTGCGGTACGGACTGATATATTAAATTTTATTTCGACTGGTTTCGGCTTCGAAGTGGCATGAGGTTTTTTTAAAGCTGTATAATGAATAGATCCATGATATTTACCCTGCAGTCAATTTTAGGATGATGAATTCAAGGAATATTAGATTTGTGAGGCATGAGAAAATGTGAAATTTTTTTTACAAAATTTTGATTTATAAACCTAAATGGAAGAGACCTCTCGGAAGACCTGGTCGAATATAGGAGGATAATATTAAATGTTATTGGAGTAGGGTTTGATGGTGTGAAGTGGATTAATCCGGTTTGGATAAGAAACAACGATTACTTTTGTGAACACGGCAATGAACCTTCAAATTTCGTGGAAATTCTTGACTAGCTGAACAGTTATTAGCCCATCTAATAAATGACTCTGCTCCATTGAATTTGCTGTCTTTAATAAGCTTAGCAGCAACAGAATTAAATCGGGAACTTCTTTCTGTCTCTGACTGTATTCTGAAAACAAAGGTTTTTCATCTGAATGTACGACGCCCATTTAAACGAATGTTCAACTGATATGCAGGCAGATTTATTGCGAACTGCGTACAACAGAAATATACAAAGTACACTTTCATAGGTCCATGTTGAAGTACCATTAATGTAGAAAAATACTGTTCAGTACACTTGTTCCGATAGTTTATCCACATTTCGCAGTTACAAGAGCCACATATTTTGGTTGCCAAGTTACAAGTTTTGCGATTAATACGGGTGATAACGAATGTTGGTAGTCTGAAGTTAAAAATCTGTCGCAGACAGAAAATAGGAGCGGAAACATTAGTTTAAATACAACTACAGGATTATGTAAAGTTTTAAAATAAACCCTCTCATTCTCAAGGTCAACAAATTCTTGATAGAGTTACAGATTCGTAAGGCCTGACGGCTTTGTTCCGTGTTTTTCTCAGTTACTCAGTTGAAAAAAGTGACGCTGAATCATAATAATAATAATAATTTAATTGGTAATAATGCTGTAAATAATTTTTGATTATATCAGTTCACTACTTATAACTACTCATTTGAATGAGTTCACACGTGATTCTCAAGGGACAGTGGAGGTCTGATCCTTTGGACATTCAGTGATGCTAGTTATTAGATCATCGATGTCTCTCGATTCACTGTGTGCCCGTCAGATGACTCTGTCACCTGGATAGCCACGTGGCTCGGGGGAAGGCAGGAAAACTGCGCAGGTTCCAGGAACTCTTGGGCACTACGCACTGTGAATGATTTAACACTGCTGTACCAGCGGCCCAAAATTATAATTGCCTGTTTTGAGATGTGTCAGCTTTCAAAATTTCATACGTTGTTATAAAAGTAAAGTTGTCCCACTATACGCTATGTAGGCGCTTAGGGGAGGAGTGTTTTATCTCTCCTACTCAGTCTTTACCTCTGCAATACGCGTTTTACCCCCGGGGAAGGACCCCGGTATCCATTGGATAGGTGAGTCCCAGAACCAGTCTGGACACATAGGCTAGAGGAAAAATTCTCTGACCTACTCAGGGAACGAACCCCGGTCGTCCAGTCCGTAGTTAGTCATTATGCTGAACTACCCTGGTTCCCCATAGGTTGTACTTTTATGATATAGATCAGTGGTATTAAACCTTTTTTGTTCGCGTACCCCCAGATATAATTTCTCTTCAAATTTGTACCCCAAAAAGTTGTTGGTGTATAATTCAAGTTATACATAGTATATAATCTACATCTAAAATAAATTAAATAAATTACATTACTGATTATTCAGTGTTTATCATAATTTTTTTTTTTTTAAATTTCACGTACCCCTAAGATGTCTTCGCGTACCCCAGGTTGAATACCACTGATATAGATAAATACAATGAGCGCCCATTAAACGTCAGTAATCTAATACTAGACAACATGGCGTAGCGTCGTACAAGACAGAAATTTGTTATCATAATTTTATATTAATAGCTTCGGATTACTGAAATTTTTGATGTTGATGGCCGTCTGGTCATGTGAACATTTTAATGGAAACTGTTTTTATAAATCGACGGCTTAGGATGCCTGGGAGGCGACTGGATTTTGCTGGCTCGGGACAGTGTCCGGTGGAGGGCTTTGGTTAATTCGGTGATGAACCTTCGGGTTTCGTAAGCCATCTGGTTGGTTGGGTCCACTATTTGGGAAGCCTGAGGGGAAGAGACCGCTGGAGAAACCTAGACGTAGATGGGAGGTTAATCTCAGGCGGGATCTATGGGAGATGGGAGTTGAAGGAGACTGGATTTTGTTTGTCCGGTGGAGGGCTTTGGTTAATTCGGTGATGAACCTTCGGGTTCCGTAAGCCATCTGGTTGGTTGGGTCCACTATTTGGGAAGCCTGAGGGGAAGAGACCGCTGGGGAGACCTAGACGTAGATGGGAGGATAATCTCAGGCGGGATCTATGGGAGATAAGAGTTGAAGGAGACTTGATTTTGTTGGCCCAGGACAGGGTCCGGTGGAGGGCTTTGGTTAGTTCGGTGATGAACCTTCGGGTTCGGTAAGCCATCTAGTTGGTTAGTTTGTTAAGATGCCTGGGAGAAGGTGAGGAATTAAGTTTTAAAATGTATGTAACAGAATCTCTTGGTTAGATTGTGAAATGAAGTCCATTTGTTTAGTATCATGAACGCTTTTGAATCCTCGAATTTTTGGTACCAGAGAATTAGATTAGATTAGCTTAATAAAACAGTCACCATGACGACATTTCGAGGTACATATTTTTTTGTTTTTTCTTATTACATACCTCCGGTATTTAATATCGACCATGTGTCCGCTGTATTACCGACCCAATATACAGGTCTGATGGAACTGATACATGGACGTCTGTTTTAAAGGCACTCTCTTGTAATGAATTACCCGTCTAGTGATTGTATTTGTGTTTGATTCGCTGCTGCTCCGATGACCAGCATCTGGGAGAGCGTATGTTCCTATTACATTACGCAAATTGCATACCATGCGACGTACATGCATGTCTATTAATAGCCTAGTAATTATTGGTCTGTAATAGAAAGAAATCGTTCAACGTGTTTAGACCAAATAGGTTATCTTCGGGTACGCTGTGTTAATCGTGCTCTGTTTCGTGATATAAATAACCCGTGTACAGGTATTGAATGTACAGTAACCATCGTTGTGAATTAAATATGTATTTTTTTGCAGGGTTAAAATACATGTAATTAATATCGTAAAGAAAACTGATTTTTATTTGTGAGCAGATAGCTTATCATTGGTAACGTATGGCCCGCTAAGGTTAATGGAAATGTCCATCTTTATATTTGATATTAATGCAGTTTATTGAAGCATTATCTTACAAATAACTTCGAAAGTGCAACTTTTATAAAAAAAAATTCGTAAAAAGTGAATTTAGTGTGAAAATATCATGACTGAAGACATTTTTGCCGTTCACTCCAATACAAAAGCTACAACCTGACACTCCAGACCTCCGCCAGACCCCCACCGTAGGCGCCGACATAGCCTCTTTTGAATTTATTCCTACCGGATTTGTTACCGTCTTACTTAATTTTAATTTTTACCGAATTGCACGTACTCAAAACTCGACCAGGTAATTGTGACAGAAATTGGGTGTTAAATCTGGAAAAGTTGAAATAAAAGTTTTTTTTACGTTGGTCGGCTCTGCGGCTTTCACGGCGTTGGGGGACAGAAAATTTATTTTTGCATTTTGGCGGTAAAAAAAATCTGAAAGCTGCTGTCTGGAATATAGAGGAGATGCAAGGATAATATTATGATACACGGTTATCTTATGGAGATGGGAAGTGGAGTGATTGGTTTCCGTGCTGCCAGTGTCGGACCTTTGCATCGTCGATCGTCAAATATTTGGCATGTGAGATAATTAGTTGGCAAGGGACCTTCTGGTTAAATAGCCAATAAGGCAAGATCTACGTTTGAAGATTGCTGTCTTTTGGAGAGAATTTTGTCACGACGATTTATCAACTTATGCAGTTATGCAGAGAAAAATGGGCGAGATACGATAGACAATTCCCAAGATATGTTCAGGTACTTTTGTGACTGGGCTGAACAGCCTTTCCACGGACAGAATTCGAAATGTATAATTTTCGAATGCGAATCAGACGTTTTACCGCCTCTGGAATATATGTAAGTTTTAATTTAATTGAAATTCCTCATAAAATTTTTCGTAATGAACCAGTGAAATAGGGATTTTAGTGTTATTAATCTAATTACGCTGCGTAAGTAACAGAATTTTCGTGAAAATGGAAAAGCAGAAACGTCGGTTCTTTTGTTATTTATATTTAACAAAACTGGTAGATAAATAACATGAGTCCGAGACTCATGTGTGTTTGACGGGAAACAGTAGATAAAGCTGCTCACGCGTACCAAGGGCTTGGACAGGTGTGATTCTAGTGGGGAATCGGTGCATTTGTCCCTGGTGATCGCCAGGGCAGCAGCAGGTATGTTCTCTCAAAAGGTGGACTCATGTGTTTCTGAAAATTACCGAATTTCTTAAAGTTTCCCCCTCTCAGTGTCCGCACCACAAACGCGATCCTGAGTTTTTGAATGAAATCTCGGCGAGATTCCTTTTCCTGCTACCCGTATCGTCTTGTGAGGAGGTGGGGAGGGGGATTGCGCGGACAATGTTGGGCGCAGGCGACAAGCTACTGGCGCCGACGTCTGTGGGGGAGGGGGGGGAGTTCGAAACGCGGACCCGCGCTTCAGCATCAGTTTCGAGCGGAGACTCGGGAGTGTAACGGCGTGGAACTACGTCGCGTAACGTCTGTGAGATCTCCTCTCGTGTGAGGGCTGCTGCGACCTCAGCGTTGGACACCCCTTGCTGCCTTAAACAAGCAGGTATTTGTGCTGTACAGTAGTGTTAGTTAATCGCTTGTTAAGACTGGCGGGAAAATCTGATGTTACAAAGACACACACGTTCATAAATGTTATCCCATGAGGTCGAAAGTACCTTAACAGCAAATGATCACTAAGAATGTGAACAACACTTGATTATTATTTTGAAACGCTGCTGTCAAGTCAAAAGCCAGAAAAGACTGTATTATGTTTGTGATATGTAGCCAAACTCAGATGTCGATGAATGTTTACAATCTATTTATATTTATATGTGCCTATGTTATTTGTCCTATAGGTAATCGGGCCCGTTATCATTATTTAACGTGTATATTTGAATGTTTACGTAAAAATTAGCCGTCCGTGGATTTGTATTATTACTGGGCTGATGAAACTCAGGATTCTGTAACCCTTTGAAGCCGAAGATCGTCTGAATATTATTTAAGAATTCAGTCCGTACCGCGAAGAAAACACAATTCTTTACCGTTACGAAATATAAACCGGTTAACGTTGTTTAATGAAATAATCGCTGTTTACAGGTGACAATCATACGAAACACAAATGGAAAATGAAGTTTTACTGACGTTTTAAACAAGTGAGACATATAATTACCACAGGTATTTGAAGTGTTAAGTCTTCTTTTTAAATTTTTGGCAGTTAATATCTACATTTTGTCGTTTTAAGTAGTTTTACTTTCGCAAGTAATTGAATTGAAATATTTCACGTATTTACTCTCTTGCAGGTACATGTAATCAAAAATTATTTTAATTAATGTAAAATTATTTTTTTTATTAATTGCCCTCCAGCGTCCGACATTTTCCACTAGTCACATGGACTCGTATTTTAATTGGATCGCTAGGTCTTTGCTAATTGGCACACGTCGACATATCGTGACAATCTGTAACATACGGTTTTCTATATCAACATTCTCTAAGGTATGTTAATGACTGTCTAAAGGTTTGTGCCATGTTGAGTCACTAGGACACTATTCGTTGTCTAAGGTATGTTTTGATAAATACGACATTTTGGGAAATGTCTACTTCTGTCTTCAGGTCATGTCTCGTCATTAAACTGATGGAGTTTTATTATTTATTTATAATCATTAAAATTAGTGGCGATAGTTTAGATCGAACCCGCGATTATAAAATCTGTCAGGACTATAACAACATATCTCTTGAAGTTGGAAGTAGTGCAAACTGTCGAAACGTCGTGTGTATAAAATATAATTCACACAGTGGATACTTCAGGTAATCTGGCCTTTATCGGGTACTGAACCACGGACATAACCAAAACAGATGAGTCGTCGGCTCAAAACCATTCAGCCGAGTTACATTTCCCGAACCTTGAAGGATTGACACAGCTTTGTCGTGTTCCTGTTTTCTGGAATTTCGCATTTTACGGTAACAAGATGATTATTCCCGCCTCGAAATCGCTCTTGTACCCGTATTCCGTGATATCCCGGCACGTACGTGTTTCACTACACAGTTTCGCGTTGACGACTACATCCGACCCTTACTAAGGAGCCGACAATTTTTATGTCCGTCGTTAAGATTTTTCTGGAGATACTTTGCTTTGTAATCCTACAAATGCACTTTACACGGTGTGTCAGATTTTTTGTTCCATCTTCTTACATCAGCGTTCTTGATTTCTGTCTTCCGTTTTATCCTACATCACTTTTCTTCTGTGAAGCCTCTGCCATTATCAGATTTTCTTATGCGACAAACATAAACAATAACTGTAACTTTTGTTACCTGGTGTACTTAAGAAATATTTCTGTAAGCTCATGTAATAGATCAGTATATGTTGTCCTCGTTTTATGCTCGTCACTGTTAAGTTTATTATAATATGGAAGACCGAAGTTATGTAGATAGATTTGTTACTAAACCTTAAAAAAATACTTGTACTTAAATAATGGATTAATTCCAATGATAATTTAATCAGTTATTCCTATTCGTAAATGTTAATAATAATTTAATCAGTTATTCCTATTCGTAAATGTTAATAATAATTTAATCAGTTATTCTTATTCGTAAATATTAATGATAATTTAATCAGTTATTCCTATTAGTAACTCACGTGATATTCGTTTACAGTGGGGACTTCATCTCAAAATATCTGTAATCGTGGAAAATACAATATAAATGACAAAACGTTCCCAGTAACTTGTGATCTGTGTTTGAAAATGTATGAAATATGTAACGTGCACACTGATAAGGCTTCAAATACCCCTCGGGGTTGTATGTGGCCAAACCCTCGGTTCAGAATCACTCAGATAGACGATCGATCCATTGAAAGTCCTGTGAAGAGGAAAGTGTACCTCCCATAATCTGTGGAATCGGCCTAAGTTACTAATTTATAATCGCCGATTACTTTAATTCGTTAATATCTGGTCACGATTGCTGCAGATTTCAGATCTGAAGACGTGAGATGTTATGTTATGTTGTACTGTGTTCTCGATGCACCCGTGGTTTCCACAGCAACGCTTCGTTTTCGTTTGTCTGTTCACCGTTAGGATCTCCCCTTTAACATATTCTTACTCCATTAACACTACACAATCCGCCATTACCACATCGTGAAAGGTGGCTGATATTAAATTAAATATTAATACACTCCTGTCTTCCAAGGCGTGTACTTAATATACGGCATGAGTAACGTCTGCTTTGAAGATACCCCAAATTCGTTACACTCGCAAGAATAATTCATGTGACTTCAAGTCCTGATTTTTGTTAGAAATTATGGTACAAGTCTACATTGGCGGTGAATATATTAGATTTAGTAAGTAATTCGTGTAAGTTTGTATAATTAAACTTTGCTAAATCTCCGAGACACAAAACATGAAAGTTTTTGTTTTATAGTATTTATGGATTGAGTTCATAATAGACAGGCTACCTGTTAAACCCATTTCTTCAATCCACAAGTTTCATCATCGATTTCTTCAAGGATTTCTAATAATCTGGATTTAAATTTAATTTTGTTACGTACTGGTCGATTATATCAGGAATTTATACGAGGCGAAATTTCACATAATGGTCAACGATCCTGCTACCCGCCCCTTTGAAAATTATCACACCTTGTGTTCACTGAACACTTTGTGTTATTTCGATTAAATTTGGATTTAAAGTCGCAGCAGCTGCTATGAGTAGTTTTTGTTGTAACTTGTTGGTTTAGGTCAGGGGTGGCCAACCCGCGGCCCGCGGGCCGCATGTGGCCCGCCTTGAACATTTCTCCGGCCCGCGAGATTCATCACACTTTTACAAAATATATTTATTTTATAATGGCCAAAGTAGTGAAAACCAATGTATTAAAAAAATACATTATTTGTGCATCCATATATTCAAAAATTATCTGTCGAAATTATGAGAAAAAATTAACTTTGATTTTAAAATAATATTCTTGCGAATATATG
>NW_019060734.1:207928-227281 GCF_000696155.1 Zootermopsis nevadensis | reverse complement strand
TCATTATTATTATATTATCTATGTTTACATGTAAGAATAATAGTAAACACAATAATAATAACTCATTATGTTTCAATTTTTCACTCCAAAAAAATGTCTATAGTGTATCTAAATCTAATATGGGGATATATAATTTTATATATGTGGCCCGCGGAGTTATGATGCATTTCCAAAGTGGCCCGAAAGATCATTTGGGTTGGCCACCCCTGGTTTAGGTTGCAGCTGACAAAGACAAGGAATACCTCGCCACATAAGAAACTAATTCTATTTTCAAGGTCATTGAAATATTAAAAGTGATTAATTCTATTTCGCGTACCTTTTAACTTCTCATAATACTTTCTGTGTACATCTAATTTTGTACATTTGGGCAAAGATTAATTCGTGTTTGTGTTTATATATTTCAAAAATTTATTTTGTGTTTTATTGGTCTTTCGTGCTTGGCTGCAACGTTTCTAGTCATTTTTAATGTACTGTACTGTACCTGAGAAAGCTTATTTAACGAAACTTTATGTTTCATTGAACTGATGTTTGTTCTGCGCTTGGTTTACATGAAATACTGGTGTTGTGTGCTGTTAAATAATGTACGTAATTAGTCTGTACTTCTCCGAACTGACGTTTAAACTACGATGTTTTCTTAATTTATTAAACTACGCACTTCGGCCATGAGTGACTGAATGAAAAGACGAGGTCCCGTTCGGTGTAGCTTGTCAACATAGCTCGAGGTGAAAATCTGTTCCATAATGCAAAATATAACATTTAGTTACGATGTAATTAAATTTTAGTCAGCGATAGTCAAATTGGATTTTATAACAATTGTCGATTCCGGTAAAGGTGTGAGGCATACAAATGCAGAACGAGCTAAAAATAATTAATATATACGCTGAAAGTTTTCTGATTTTTACTGTTTTAATTGTGCGTTGGTGAGACCGTTATGAATTCATTCTGTTTTGAGAGACTGTCTCAGTTGGAAATAATTAGCCTTACTGTATAGGAAACTTCTCCTACACTAGAGTTAAGCGTGTTGTCTAATCACTGCCGGCAGGCGCTCTCAGGGATTTGGAGTATAAGAGGGCATACGTTGAAAACAGTCTGCTTTGTTATTAAATTTATATATTTTTTAATGACAACTTTTTTCTCGTTTATTTTAAGACTTAGGAGCATAATCGTGTTTGTTATTTTTTAAATTTTGTAATGTGTATTGTTTGTTTAAGTTATAACTTGATTAAAAATATGTAAATCTAAGAAGCTACGAGGTTTACTAATATATGAAAATGTGTTACTGAATCATAAAGTACGAAAAATGCCCCTAAGAAGCTACGAGGTTTACTAATATAAAAATGTGTTACTGAATCGTAAAGTACGAAAAATGCCTGCTTCGTGTCTCTGAATGAAGTTTCGACCAATATACCTAAGGTTTGAAATATTTTAGGAAATTCGTGTAGACACCGTGTCTACAGCTAATGAACTCATTCTACGATTACAAGGAGACGGGGTTAACAAATGGCTTGAGTAGACGTCAATAGAAACAGGCGACGGATTAAGTTTTAAAAGAAATTGCTGTTTCGACACGAATTAATTAGATTTCCTGGATTGGGCCAAAAGTGTATAAAATGACGTCTTCTTGAACATGCATTTAGTCGTCGTGTGTAAGGAAGCGTATAATCTCAATGCTGGTTTTATAGTAATTTTAGATATTATATTAATAAGAATGTTATTTTTTTTGTCATTAAAATATAAGTAGATCTGAGCACATTATAATCCACTTTATATATTTTGGTAAACTTGTAAAAAAATAACTTAAAACCCAACCCAAATACTTTTGGAAATATATTTTACATTTTAAAGAAAAAGAATATTTTTGTGTATATTAACGTTCGTTACAAATTTGTTGATTAACCCAAGAGCACTGCTAAAATACTTTAAAGCCTACTAATGTACTTTAAATATATTTTAACACTTTTAATCCGACTGTCACTCGTTATTCTGTCATGTCAGACATTTTGCCCACGGCTTCTATTTCAGTTTCTAAAGTCCTGAGGAAAATAAAACTCCCAGAAATCTTGGCTTTGATGATATTTTATCATTAGGATTATTGTAACATTGATATCCCTTTGAAGCACAAGATTTTTCTAAATATTATTTAACAAATCAGTCCCTATTTCAAATAAATCACAACACGTCTCAATTACAAATAGAAATTTATTAATGCTGTTTAGGATAATAATAGCTACTTATCCTGAAAGTCATACGGAACACATTCGACGCTGGGCTACTGAAGAAGTGTCGTTAAATAAATAACGAAACATATAAATGCACTCCGTAGAAATAATGCAGTTATGTAAATACATAGAAGGAAACAGTTTATTTTCAAAGTAGTTATTACCTAATTTAATCCTGATTTAATATTAATGAAAGGCTTAATTCATTTTTTAAAACTAGCCACTGTAACGTAAATATGTACTGTATTTTCTGACGGTAAGGATTCTTAGCCAAGCTTTTATTAGAGCAGCTCATATTATTCTGCTTCGCGTAATGAGCTTACCAACACCAGTTAAAAAACATGAAGGCTTATATGCGCGTTTATATATTTTTTTTTAAAAAAAACTCCCGTAATAATGTATTCATGTTTCTGACTCTTCTAGTAAGGCGATAAATTCAGTCTGATTTCTGTGGAAGGTAGAATGAATTTGAGTCGAAAGCTGACAGGAAAGTCCTTAGTGTATTACGTCGCTCATTTCGCTGGTGACAGGGTTATGCCCCTGAGAAAGGCCGATTTCTTCTCTACCTAGTCTCTTCTCAGTCTCTCCCTATCTGACTGCCACTGGGACACTCCCTGTGTCCCGGAATATTCCTCTCCTCGTTCATCGTCCCTGATTTTCCCACTTCTCCAGCCTCCCCTTCCTCTAACCCTACATCCACTTTAGCCCTGAAGATGGAGAAAATATATTTATCCGAAACGTTGGCATCTACTGACGCCAAAACCCATAATAAAATTATTATCAGCGGTTTGAAAACTTCAAATCTTTTGTGATATTTGAGATTTCGTGATTCTGATAGAGGGAAGTTTATTTGTGTCCTTAACTAAGTATAAATATTTTAATATTTTCCGTCAAATCACAATTTTAATAAGATAATAAAATATAAAATATTTAAAATATCATTTCACGTTCCGCATCGAATGATCGATTTACAAATTGGAATTGTGATTTGACGGAAAATATTAAAATATTAACCTAATTCACAATATGACGCAAATATACTACCTTAAGTCTATAAATAAATAAATAAATAAATACCTAGGTATATATGAAACCCCGTGGAAGTCTCGCAGACAAAATGACGCAGGTCTGCAGTGAATTGCTCGGTTATAATACGAGTACGAGTTGCAATCCAGAGTTCGGGAGTGTTTAAATGGAATCGGCTCGGTGAAGACGGAAGGCGAGAAAATCCTCTTAATTAGTGTCGGTATAGCAGCGTTCTGCATTGCCGATGTATGTTTTTGCTGCGAAGTTTGTGTGCTTAAACACAGGCAGTAAAAAAAATAAAATAAATAATGTAATAAAAGCAGATGGGGAAATGAGAAAAATCTTGATTTTTACTCGTCACTGAATATTTTTTTTTTAGCGGAATTTAGTCAGGAAATGAGAAATGCGTAAAATATTTTGATTGGGAAAAGCGAAAGGAATAAACGACTTACGTGATGTAATATTGAGACGAATATTGAAAAGTATAAGGCGTGAAGAACTGAAGTCTATTTAGTTACCACCGAGTGGAGTCTGTAGTGAGGGCCAACGTGAACCTCGAGTTCCGGATTACGAGAAGAACTTTCTTGAGCAGGTAAACTGTCGGAAAACGCTGATTGAAGATCCGATATCGCAACACATTTCAAAAAAATCAACCACTCTAGATTATTGATGATGTTTCAAAAGGAATACAATGTAAGCCTGTGGCGAGATTGCAGGTTCTAAAGTCAGAGGCGAGTGCATAATAGATTAATGTCTTCTCGGGGTGCTGTTTTGTGCTGTGTTCTCTCCCTAACGATGTATGCAATGAAGCGAATAATATATATGCTGAAATTTATGAGTCGGTTTGGTGATAATATTATTAAAATTACAATTTTTAGCTATTATAACCTCACATATGTAAATTGGAGGGTTTGAAATTCGTGTAAGAATCAAGACGACCATGTTATAACACAAAGTATCACTGTTTGCTGTTTTACCGTTGTTATTGACGGGTAATTTTAGATTTATTTTATAATAGAATATTTTCCACTCTTTTGTCATTAGTGATGCATCTGTAATCATTAGTTTATAAGCTTTAGCACGTGTCGTAATTAATTGGTAAGGGACCAGAGGAAATCATCTCGTAGCTCTACATTTTAAACTGTCCTTGTATTTTTAAGATCTCTTCACCGTATCACCGTCTCACCATCTCGATTTCCAACAACCTGGGAGATCACCTCGGTTTCTTCCAATAGACCCTATACGAAACATCCTTTTATTTAAACAAGCAATGAATTTTATCTCAATGCAATTTATTTACCAATTTCAGAATATATGTTTTTAAAGGGACAATATTCTATTTATCATGCATGCATCTATCTTTAGTGTGGTTAGTCTACGTGATACTTCATTGGTATGAATTTGACAGCAGCGCTCCCAAGTGGCGACTTCCCACATCAAACACTTACTCTCGCCTCAAGTCAAGACCTTCCTCTAGAACGGAATGCTGGATAATAATGATTGTTTTGCATGGTCTGGTTGCCTAGCAACACGCATGAAATCTACGCAAAGTTTAAGAGGATTAAGTCCTTACAGTTCGGTCCAAAACGCATCATTAAATAATGTAAGGTCCCTGCAGTTCATGTCACGTTACGTGCGTCGTTCAAGAAAGGATTTCGTATCAAACTTTTGCTTTTTCGCTACGTGGAGAAAACCAGATTAATTAATTAATTCTTAAACATTCGTCACGTGATTTATAACATTATTTTTTTTTTGAGTTTTTGGTACAATTTAGCTTCTTTATGTTGAAACTCCTTTAATTTACAGTAATCATACATCAGATGTTAACGTAATGCTCGGTACAGCTTTAACAATTCTTTGATAGTGGCGTTAATGTGAGAGGTTTCATATTATCGGAATTTTCCCTTAGAAATTCTGCTTGCTGGAGGTTGCCTCAGAACTGTGACAACACTAAATAATAAATTTAATCTTAGTACAATGTTGGATATGACTCCCTGGTCATATTTCCACTTCTAAATATACGTACATTTGTTATGACAATTTCACATTCTCGAATTTCTTTTAAATTATTCTACAATCCCTCATCTCTGCTATACTCTTCATATTATATCACTGACAATTTCTATGTTTTTTATACATATTCAAATATAACCCAACATTTTGCAGTTTTTTTGTTATTTCATATTTTATTGATTGTTTTTTAAGATTAAAATAAAATATAATACGTTTATAAATGTCTAATTTCGGAGTAAATGCGTTATTAAACTTCTTAATACTCCTGCGAATACAGAAAATATATTCTGTGTTGGTTGTTACAACTAAATTACTTGAATTCGTGAACAACGTTTTACCATGTAAATATAAACATGTCATAATAATAACATGTCATTCGTATTAATAATATTTTAATCAGTTCCTGTCTCATTTATGGGAGCTCCGTAAATATGTTATTATTAAGAGTTTTTTTTGAAAACACGGTTTTATCAAAATATGCAATATGGCTTCACACACGTCAGATTGATACACGGTAACATTTCGGAAATAATTCCATTATCGCGAAGAATTTTACAGAACGTCTTTTGATATCGAAATCTATTTTGTTATTATTTTTGTCTGTTTTAATGTTATTACCAACAAAACACATATAAACTGTTCCAATTATTTTGCCATTGAAGTAATGAGAAACCTGAATGTGACACAAATGTATTTCTTATTATAATTTTGTTCTAATTTGTTTTGCTGAAAACATTATAGAGATACTGAATTGTTAGCCAGTTGACTTCGAACCGTGTCTGCTGTCGACAGAAAATCAATTATAGAAGTTAATTACATTTAAATGTCAAGAACCTTTTACTGTTGATGCCTGAAGCTAGGGGTTGTTGTTGATACGCTCATTACAAAATTTCCCTGGAAAGAAAAAAACCCTCTCACATACGTAACGTAAATTGAAATGTTTATAATTGTTGACAGGGCCTCGTTTACAATTCTGTATATTATTATTAGGTTTACATTCCAAATGAACCATATATTTTCTAAACCGTGTCTATAATTTTTAATTAACACTGTGCTGGTATACCATAATATGAAGACGAAGGTAAAATTCACGTTAAAGGACGAAAGTCGGTGGCCATCGTTAGACTTTGGCGTATGTCTTCCTCAGGAAGGAGTACCTTGTACTCTGAATCGAATTTCGGCTTATTAATCCATACTCGTCTTAATTCTTAAAGGACTGAGCTGACTGGAACACGTATTTGTTTTATTAAACTACTCAGTCGTGTAGATTTCCTTTGTTGAAGGAATAGATCTGTGATTTTTATTTATTTATTTAGTGTTCTGTCTGACGACAGGTCCATATGAACAGGATCCTTCCATCCTTTTCTCGGACTGGGACCTGTTCATATACGTTCTTGGCAGATGATCCAGAAGTGGTTTGCCATTCCCTTCTTCTGTGTGTGAATGGAGTAATTGGTGGGATGCCACGGAGGAAAACTCCGGGCTGCCTAGACCACGGCCTTGCTGACGACAGGTCAGGTCCATATGAACAGGATCCTTCTTCCATCCTTTTCTCGGACTGGGACTTGTTCATATACGTTCTTGGCAGATGATCCATAAGTGGTTTGCCATTGCCTTCTTCTGTGTGTGAATGGAGTAATTGTTGGGATGCCACGGAGGAAAACTCCGTGTTGCCTAGACCACGGCCTTGCCCAACACAAGTTATAAATTCGAACCCGAGACCCCAGGATTACAAGGCCAGCGTTCTAACCGCTAGACCAATCTGTGATAGTAAATATTATTTTCTTGTGTTAAAAACAATTGAGACGTGCAATCTCCACGGTACTACATCGTTAAATCAAATTTGTATTTTATTTTAACGGTATTCTGTACTTTCTAACTTTCTAATTTGCTTTCTAAGTTTCGTGTGAAATTCTAGCACTTAATTATGATTGTGGCGTCGTGTCAGTGGTAGTGACAATGCACACACTTGCTATTATAACAACAAAGGACAAAAGCAATGATTGAATGGTTAAACCGTCGGTCATTTTGAAACGTTCGGTAACTTCACAGTGGCCTTCCGAAATCTGTGTTGTTGTTAGCGAGGAGGGGGGCGATAATACGTGTTTACCTTTGCCTTTCAAAACAATTCAGAGGCTGGATGCAAATGAGGTTGTGAGGCTTTCACGTGAAATTTGTTCTCGTAAACTCAAATATTTTTCTCAGTGTGAGCAACGAAGCTTAGAGTTAACCATGTCGATTGTATGACGAACGTTGATTTGGAATAGGTTACCAGGTAATATACGCTATATCATTTCTGACTCGTCGACAATTATAAGACGCACTCTGGTTTTATAAGTTTGAAGTTATGAAAGCGTGCGTCTTAAAATGGAGAAAATACGGTTTCATTCTTCCTAGTAAACGAGGAAGAATGTTTTGCTTTGTATTCTTAAGGCTACGGGTTCAAATATGGAAATCAATCTAATGTTTGAGAGATTTTATTTAGTTTCAATATCACTTAAATTGGCCACGATCTGTTTTCATATCGCATTTAAAAGTCGTTTTATCACAGTCCTTCAGGTGATTAAAATTTTAATACTAATTAATCACATTATTCAATAATTTAACTAAAGAATTCGTTTAATTTTTTCAGACGTTTCCAGAATTATCCAGATGGAAATATTCAGTGGTTTTCCTCAGTCAAGGCAAATTCCAGAACAGGTTCTTAGCTCCACTGATACTAAGTTGATCCCTCGTAAAATATCTTTGAAATATAAAAATTCAGCCTACTTTTTCCAGACGATAATTAATTTCCAAAATTTCTATAAATCGAGAAGACCTAAAAGTTTATACAAAGTTAACAAAATTTTATTTAGTTTGAACTGTGTTATTATTCTAAAAGTTTATACAAAGTTAACAAAATCTTATTTAGTTTGAACTGTGTTAGTATATTCTTCAGCTGTGACGGCGAATTAGAGCCAACTTTGCCGATTTCTGTTCAATGTCCCATGTCTTTTTCAGTCATTAAGTTCAAAGATGAATTTTACAGCCAAGAAAACTAACAAAAAGAACTTTTTAATAGGAAGCCATCTTCCTACTGCTGATGTTTGCTACTGTAAAGTCTTGCGTTTAGAGAATAATACATTATTGGAAAAGACTCTGTCTGTAATCTATGGTCCTCGCATTAGGATTTAGTTTTTCCATGATTCAAGCGAAGGTTTGTATTAACTAATCGCAATTTTTCTAGTTGTTATCAGCACAAGACCTTATCGTCTCCACATCGAAAGTCATTGCTGACTGTGAACGATCTGACGTATCTGATTAGTTAAGTCCATTTATCGAATTTCTGACTTTCGTCTGCTTAGGACTAAAATTGGAGTTTTGTTCTGAAACGAGTGGGGTCATCGCGTCTGGCGGCTACGTCGAGAGAGTTGGACGCTTGGCTGAATCCACTGCAGTGTAGCCCTTCTCTGGCCGTCAAACAATACGGCCAATTAACCAAGTTGTTTGGCAGTTGAGCAACTCGCTGACTCCCGTGGGATGGACGGGTAGGGAGATCAAGAGAGAGAGAAAGCGAGAGAGATAGAGTTTGTGGGGTGGTTGGGGGAAGTGCTTTGAGGATGGGAGGACATTTGCATGCAAATTGAAGAGCCCTGTATTCTGAGCTTATTATCCCGGTCCAGAGAGTGAGTTGGTGGGATGCTGGGAAGTTTGGGGGGGGGGGGGGGGGGGGAAGGTCTAGTAATTCTGCGCAGAGCTAGTGTTCGCGTCCCATTTTGTGCATTATGCATTCAGCAGTCAGGTAACCTACACAAACTCCAGCTCCAAGAACCAGGCAGTCAAAAGCATGGCATTTTGTACCAAAATATATAGTTTTTTTTTAAAAAATATTTTAAGTTCTTTTGTCCCCACTAGAAAAGGAGAAACACAGAGGCTGTTATTTCATTTCAGGAAAAGTCTTTCGTATGCCCTGTATACATCCGGTACCAACTTTACACCACTTGATTTAAGTAAGCAGCATTACGCTGGATGGGGAGACTTTTTTTTGTTTGTTTATGGAAGCCATAAAATAACTTCGTGCATGTAAGGAAATATTTCTTATTATTTTTTTTAAAATTGTCATTATAATTGTCACGCGCCAGTTGAAATTAATATGAAATAGATTTTTGATTCTTAATATACTTGAAGGAAAGCGAGGACTGGGAAGAAGACTGATACAGCTAACCGACGACCTTAAACAAGGAAAGAAGATGACGTTCCAGGAATTAAAGCGAGAAGCCGAGAATAGGGACAACTGGAGAGCTCTTTTTGGGCAGAGCAATGGACCTGTCGTAAGACAGAACACTTAATAAAAAAAAAAAAATATACTTTCTTGACTTCTCTGCGTAACTGTAATAAAGAATATTTCTTACCTTACGATACGTAACAGAATTCTAATTGGTCATTTCATTCTTAACGAAAGTCCATTGACTCTGCAACATATAATATCACTTCTACTATTAATAAAGCTATTTCCTTTGTGAAACTTAGGATTTTCGCTTTTTTTTTCCACTGGTTGTACTTATCTGTGATATATTGATATCGAGACAGATGTTTATTCAGATGAAATTGATTGTAAAATGGGATGGTTACTTCGTAAAACCATTTGCAGCTTGTGCACTACACCCTAGTTGGACCGTTCCCACCTCTTTAGCTGGGTCTCGGTGAATTGACGTCATCATGAACTGTAGTAGGTGTGGGTCCATGGTTCCAAATGTTGTTAATATTTTAATATGATTGTCATCTTAGTTTCTCAACTTTGTGGGCGTCGGAACTGGAGTGTTTGTGTGTCAAGCACTCTGTTGGCTGGTGTTAGTCGAACATCAAATGTGCATATAAAGCTGCATTATTAATTGTTCAAACACGAGTAGCAATGATTTGTACCAGGCAACTTTAATATTTAGTACGTCTGCATTTTTATTTATAGATTTTGAATTATTACCCAGTGTAAACAGTGATTATTGCCTTAAACAGCGTTAACCAGCTGATCCATGTAATGTTTTCTTTGCGATAAGGCCTTGATTCTGAAATAATATTCAGAGGAGATCTGGCTTTCCAGCCGATGCCTCTAAATTATTTAATTAACTTTCCAAATTGTAGGTTAAGCATTTTTTCTAATAAGAAATTCAAAATTTCCGTCTGACATCAAAGGGTTAATATCACACACTTTCTACGGACGTTATGTGAATTTATTATACTAAGAATGTGAAGCGTTTGTTATGAAACGGGTTTAAAATTCTTAAATCAAATAAATCATTATGTAGGAGAAGAAATGTACAGAGTCCTGCCATTAATATGGGAAAGATTTCGCGCAAACTGAGAATAATTTTAAAATCCTTTATGAAGGACATTATTCCTCAATTGGTGTAGCGCTTACGTGATGAGTTAAGACAAGTGTGAAATGAATTTACAGCTGAATATGCCAGGCGCTGGGAAATGACTACGATGCTGTATAATGCGTGGTGAAACAAGTTTCTTGTGGTAACATGAGGCTAGATTTATTAATCTATGTATATACATGCTTGGAAATTAACATTCGTTGCTTTAAATTGCATCAATCGTTGAATAGTGACTTAAGTAGCTTGCCAGTCTTATCCTAGTATTGACGTCCGGTTGATCTAACCACTTCTCTGACTGACACACTGGCCAACTAACTAACTAACTAACCCCGTGGAGAAGTTGTCTTCCTCTGAAGCGAATTGTACGCTTATGTAGAGAGGAAGTTTCTAGTCTTGTATGGAGCCCGAAGGTTTATTACCGTGTTCACCAGAGACCGCCACCGGTCCCTGTCTTGAGTCATATGAATCTAATCAACGCGCTGCGACCAGATTTCCTTAAGATACTTTCTGAGATTATTCTCCGATCTACGTTTAGGTCTTTTGAGTGGTTTTCCTTTAAGGCTTTGAGAACGAATCTTTGCGTGTATTGTTCATCTTCCGAGAAATGTCATTATTCTCTTATGTATATACGCGACTGACTTCTTGGCATTGTGGAAGGCATCTTTTGTGGTGAAACCACAAGTTGTTTTGTAGCGACAGAGTTGTTTTATCTGATGGTTGACACAGCTTCCTTGTGTCAGGTGGACGCAGAAGATGGCTGAGACCTACGCAGGGAGCACAGATAAGAACTTTACAGGACTCTAAAAGCGAAATATCTTTTCAACTCTGAGATTTAATGCAAGAATTTGCAAACCAAAATGTTCTTTTAAGTCTTCAGTAAGTGTCTGGATTGATTCGTCTATTTATCTGCGTAAATGTTGATAATATTATAATTTTTTTCTCATGTTTTTGTTCTTTGAACATTGTTTGGCATCGTCAGACATTTTGTGTTACAGAAATTCACTCCGTAAATTTTTGAAATATCTAAATTGTACGAAGCACGAGTGGAAAGTGCTTTTGATTGGAGAAGTAATGCCAACTGAACGCCGTTTGAAATTACTGTGTACTCTTTAACCAACGTACTCCCCAAGGTTCAACTTGTTTCCTCCGAGTCCGATTTTATGACTCTCTGTTTAACACGGACTCCAGGGCGAGATTTATGTATCTCCGTTCTCCTTATGCGTGATGGTTAACTCTGAATATGTTTTTGGTGATCTTCGGAGCTGCTGGCTGGTGATAGGTTCTGAATTGGATGTGAATTATTTAGCTTCCTGTCTGGTTCCTACCTCAAAGACGTTGAACCCGAGACATTTATGTGAAGACTCTTAAGTTGTAACTCCTGTGGCTGGAAAAGTAACTCAAAATCTTTTAAAATGAAAGGGGAAAATGACTTGCAGGAGATATTTTAATGTCCTGTGTGCACGTCCTAATTAAACTCGGTATAATATAAGTTTTAAACGTGCATGAATGTTAATTAGCAGTCTTAACGTGCAACTTCGTCCCTGTATGGACATTAACCAGGACGGTCTCGGAGTAAAGTCACTTTACTTTAGTGGGTAATAATTATTATCTAATTCCGTAGAACAGAGTCCTTCGTGATAATCTAGTAGTCATCCAGGTAGTCCAATTTCCAATCTTTTATGAAACCAGAAATTTCATTACCGCTTTTACAAGAATGTAGAGTCGGTCGCTTTTCTCTACCAGAAGCATTCCGTCCGTGAAGTTATGTATCCTCATTTAAAAAAAAAAAAATTCGAAGCTAAAGTCTGCACCGAGGACTCCCAAATGGCTACTCCTATACAGGGTTTCTGTTATAAATTTTTGAGACCTCGCCCAACAGAAGTTACCTTAGAGGTTATGCAGTTAAATAGTACGATACGCTAATGTTTTGAAACATCGATTGTGAAATCGAGATATGTTATCGAAATATGAGTCGGAAGGGAGTGAGTACAGAAAGATCGATACTTAATTCAATAAGTCTTTCGTATATTTACACAGTTCTTTAGTAATCAGAGGAAAAACGGCTTTCGGTCGCTCACACTTCGACAACAACAACAAAATCGAATATATAAGACAGGAATGATTAACCAAGGCATTATATATCCTTTGTACATTCATGTTATTGTCTGGAATCCTGAGATTAAGCCAAGATGTGAATGAACCGTGGAAGTATTTGCTTATGGTTCTTTAATGACGTCAGTAACTCTTGACTGTACAGCGTCCGTCATAAGGAAGGTTGGGAGAGAAAATAGTTTAAAATGATGATGACTAGGTCATGAATCACGAGTCATAATATGTGGAGTTCTGATATTATTCTGGACACAAAAAAAAGTAAGAAAAATTGGCTGTGAAGATTTTCGCACGAAAAATGTAAATATTCACTAAGCTACATTTTTCACGGACGGTGTGAGAAGTCCCCATTTCATACGCACCCAAACCTTCGTAAAAACAGAAAGATTGTCGATTTTGAGCAGAAAACGACGTTGGGCGTCTAGAACCACACGGTTGCTTGAAGATTAGAATTTGTAGTGAAATCATTTACAATTTGTAATAAAAACCGATATCACGAAACGTGCGCAACATAGTACAGAATCAAAGTACTGATAGTCAAATCACATGACAGGAAACTAAGTTGACGATATTTTTATTAATCCAGCGCCTTTTAAACAGCCTTCTAGGGGGAAAAAGATCTATGACAGGATAATTACCGAGTCAACTCGAATTAATGGTTGTTTTATAAACCCAACATACCTTTACTATGCTGATATTGATATTATTATTATTTATTATTAACTGCAAATGGGTTTTTACCCGGTGGCATTGGTGCAACAATAAGACACAACAAAACAATGAGAGAGAACAAAACAATATGGAGAATAAAACGTTTAGTCGAGTAAGTTGATAACAGGCGACAGCCGTCTTCAGACTCACCGCCTTGAAAACCTCAAATCCTACAAGTTGATAACAATTTTGTCCGAGCTCATGACTTGAACGTCTTCATATTCATAAGAACAAGAACGATCAGGAATGTTTATGGATTTGGAAGGTGAGACTTTTCGAGATGGATAGGGGTGTGATGAAGGTGAAGGAATTTCACTTATTCCCATAATTCCACGCGATATTTCATCTCCAACTTTGCTGGGCAGGGGAGCGCCTCATAACAGTCAACCATGTCCCCTTTTTTTTGGGGGGGGGGAGACGTCGTTCTCCCTTATCTGCACCCATCTACCGTAATTCTCTTTCATTTCATCCTCTGCTGCTATGTTTTAATAAAGCGGTTCTAGCGAGAGACGTCGACGACTTATCCCCCCCATTCCCTCGTCCCTCTCAACGGGTCCGAACAGGAATGCTTGTCCCTTGGGTTATGATGGGACTCACTCGACGACTGGAACTTGAGAAATTCCAACCATGCGACGCGCTACGCTTTTCACATTCTGCGCGGAAGAAAATACCAAAATCTTTGTCTCTTTCTCGCCTCATCTGTTGTAATTCTCTTTCTCTGTCTTGTACGTGTTGGCTCAGATGGAACTGCTTGGCTCTTCTTGAAGCTTATGACTCCATTATAAATGTAAAAGCCGGCGCCTAAACATCAAAACAACCGCGAGGCGCCACTTGTCATATTTGACGCCCTACATACATACAAAGTCGAGTCTCGGGGTAGAAAATATGGCTTTATGAAGAAACATCGTTTCAGGGACTGAATGTTTTTAATCGTTCTTTATTGAAGTTGTACCATTCAAATGAAAGTTTTAACAAAGATTACAAATGTTTCTTTGGACGCTCTGTTCGATTATTTAGTTTTCTACAGTTCAGTCCTGGGTCTAATCTTTATTAAGTAGGGTTTTTGAAGTTTTTATGTCGGAGATTTTGAAGATGGCTGTCTTAAGGGTTGTAGCGCCGTATAGTCTGACAGAAGTTTACGAAAATTTACCGTCGCCCTAGTGAAAGAGGTAGCAAGGACCTCCGAAACGTCGATAAACTTCTGCCACGAGGTAACCGACTTATGACCCTTAATGTTCGTAATTGTGTTCACAAAATTGCCATGTAATCGACTCTTACAGTTGGTATTGTCCATAGAATCAAATGTTTATTATTTATTTGACTGCAAATGGGTTTTTAACCGGTGGCAGTGGTCCTACAATAAGACACAAAACAATAAGACACAACAAAAACAATGAGACACAACAAAACAACACACCACACTCAAAATAAAACAACTCATAATATTACAAAACCATATAACCTAAAGTACATAACTTAGGGAGAAATACCACAAATTAGCAGCTGAGACATACTTTCGATTTCGTACATCGATACGACATCAAAGCGATTGTATACTTAGATTCAAATCTGAAGTCCACACGCTGTGCCCCTGTCGTTTCGTCTAATGCAACCAGCAGGATCTAATTCAAGTGCTTCATGCAGTTTCTTTATTATTTTATAATTTTTATTAATATTTTAGTCCGTTCATATCGAACTTTATTACGTGCCAGGGTTCACGGTTAATAGGAACTGAGCCTCAGAAAAATAAAAGTTTATTTCCATTTTTCAATGAAATTATCTTTTAACGCGACATATCTGTTACATTTAAAGACTTGATTCTTATAGAATATAAGCCACTTTCTGGAGCTTAAATCCAAGCAGAAGTAGTATTTTTCAATTAATCATCTCTGGAGAAACTTTCCTCCTCTCTAGAAATTTCTTCAGAAGTCTTGAACAGGAAATAGTCACTTGGGACAGAGTCCGGACTGTAAGATGAATGGTTGAGTCAGTGAAACCAGGAGTCTGGCTGGAAATTTCCGTGTCTTATTGACGAAAAATACCAAAAAAACTCTGGCCAGATATCCTCAGGTTGGTGTGTGATTGTGTCAAAAAGGGAGTTCCTGGTGGTCGGTTTACTTTACAGATTTTTAAAGAGTTGATGCCCGAAAGACACGAAAAGGTGGGCTCCCTTCTGAGCTATATACCTTTGTATTCTAGTAAACTCGCTGCCTTGCTTACGGAAACCATCGAGATCCTATTACATACAGCATCAACTCCGGTGTAGATAAGGGATTACGCAAAGCCTAGCGTTATATCCTCTCACCGGAATGCTCCGGAGAGCCATATCAGGCCCACTGGAAATGTTGAGTAACATCATGACAGGGGGTGGGGGGCGAATAGATTAAGCAACACACATTCAAGACAAGAGTTCAAGGTGTGACCAAAAATTGATTATATCCGGACTCGAAAACATCTCGTGCATTACTGTGATTCAGTTTTACAGGTAGAAAGAAATTGGTATAACGTCTCCTGTTATAAGTCAATAGCATATTGCTTCATCGTTGTTATTTTACATTCTGGGGCTGCATATGCGACGTAAGGGGTGTACAGACCAATGCTCGAAAGTTAAATATCGTGGCTATGTATTCTTATATCGTCCTCAATGGAACTGATTCAATGCGTAAAACCGTCATGAACTGTTGTGTGATTTAGTCACGTTAAGATTATATTAAATGTGAATTAGTAAATGTAAAACATGCCGTCTCGCGTGAATCTCAATTGAATCGTGATATCATAATAACCTAAAAATATTATTAATTAAAACCCTTTATTCTCAGTGGTATATTTGATAGGGGTATTTTAACACTTCTTCTGTAATTCGAGTTTTAAATTTTACCAATCTAATTTATACCTGAGGACGGTTAAATATAACCGAAACATGTCGTAAGAGACGTTCCAATTTGTAAATCGATCATTCGATGCGGAACGTGAAATGATATTTTAAATATTTTATATATTTTATTATCTTATTAAAAATTGTGATTTGACGGAAAAATATTAAAATATTAACCTAATTCACAATATGACGCAAATATACTACCTTAAAATCGTACTGTGTTCAAAATACTGCTTTATGTTTGAATAATTGAATAACCAATGGCCCAAATTAAAATTCGTGCGTTGATACACTGCAATGAACGTGGTAATGTGACCACAACAGTTCTGTTACAAACCTTGTGTGTGTTTGTTTGTCTTGTTTTGATGTTTACACTGAATTTGACGAAGAATGGTATAAAGCGATCCGTGCTACAAACGGAGGTACAGATTCTGCTGAATGATTCAATTGCAAACAAGTAGGTAGGAAAATGAAAACAGGTCGTAGTAATGTAAATAGAAGGACTTAGCAACGGTGCACCTCGCTAAATGAACTGCCAGTGGTAAATACACGTATGTGTGTACAGTAAGTCTCAAAACAAGGATGTCCGATAGACACCGGGCCCTTTTTTTTCATCGTGTAAACACTGGCTTTGCGCAAGAAACTTGTGAAACTCGATAAAGTTAACTTTTGTGTAAACTGAATTTTATGACGTATATTACGCTGGCCTTGTAATCCTGGGGGTCTCGGGTTCGATTCCCGGCGGTACCCGAATTTATAACTTGTGTTAGGCAAGGCCGTGGTCTAGGCAACACGGAGTTTTCCTCCGTGGCATCCCAACAATTACTCCATTCACACACAGAAGAAGGCAATGGCAAACCACTTCTGGATCATCGGCCAAGAACGTATATGAACAGGTCCCAGCCCTAGAAAAGGATGGAAGGATCCTGTTCATACGGACCTGTCGTCAGACAGAACACTAAAAAAAAACCCAATACATGGCAGAAGGACAGACTTAAATTCATATTATCCACGAACTATGTTAAGTGAAGAAACATCAAGCAGTCCTACATATGAGGCAGTATATTCTATGGAAAATGCTAAATCTGTATGTTATATTTTTGGAAAGTGTTCTTTGATTTAACAGTTTAAAAATCTGCTAAACTAACAAAAGAAGGAAAAAATTATCAAAGAGATGCTTTTAGTCTTTGTACCCTATGATAATTTACGCCTAAAATGAAATTCTCCAACCTAAATCCATAAGTTTTTGTATCAAAGTTGGACAAGCCTCAAGACGTTTCCGTACCAACAAAATAGTGCTATAAATTTATCTAACAACATTCCCAGCCCATCTCAGTTGCATTGATATCCTGACAGTTCTAGGTGGTCTCTATAAATTTGGAGATTTCGCGTTATGTAATATGAATTTACCCCTTAATTTGTCTTAGGTAGTCTAGCGGTGGTCTAGCGGTTAGAACGCTGGCCTTGTAATCCTGGTGTCTCGGGTTCGATTCCCGGCGGTGTCCGAATTTATAACTTGTGTTGGGCAAGATCGTGGTCTAGGCAACACGGGGTTTTCCTCCGGGGGCTTCCCCGGTTTCTCCGTGGCATCCCAACAATTACTCTATTCACACACAGAAGCAGGCAATGGCAAACCACTTCTGGATCATCTGCCAAGAACGTATATGAACAGGTCCCAGTCCGAGAAAAGGATGGAAGGATCCTGTTCATATGGACCCGTCATCAGACAGAACACTAAATAAATATAAAAATTACGCTAAGCGAATATTTAATACCACGACACTGACATTATATATCTCTCATTTACAAACTGGTTTTAAAATGATGAGGGAATTTTATAAATTCAAGACCTATAGACATTTGTAACAGAAAGTTTTTAATATGTAATGTGACGAACACCTCCCCCAGAGTCAAATATATGAAATCGCTAAAGGATGACGTCACAGAATTAAACGAATTGGGATATATTTCATGTGAACGTAACTTTGAGAGTCTAAGGTCTTGTGTGCACTTGACAGAAATCTGATTTGAGAGATGATAACATTAATGGAAAATGTGATATTGCATCTAACTAATTACATGTAGAAAAGTTACTCGAGAAAAGCATCCAGTATTTCATCGTCAGGAAAGTACGATTAGGATATCTGATAATGGAGTGCAATCAGTTATTAGTGATTTAGATTGGTTATTATAAATACAATAATTATTATTATAAATTTGAATTTATTGACAAATCAGATATTTTACAGATGAATAGAATACCCGATAGCCTATCAGAAGCAGTGTCGGTAGAATGAAACAATAATACGATTGCCAGAAGGGGTATCCCGTGCACAGAGCATGAAAACAGTAAATGAGGCATACGTAATCCATATTTCCACGTCAGTCAACAACATTGTAAGCAAAGTCTGTAATAAAGAATACAGTGTATTCAAAATTATGTCAGTTGAAATTTAAACTAGGCTACACAGACACTCGATAAATTACAGGGCGAGTAAGAAGCTGTTACCAGATGGTTTTCATTTTACTATAACGCGATGAGAATTAATTTTTGCAGAATTAAAAATTAATTTGGTTAAGGAATTTCCAAAAATAATAGGAAAATATATTCTAAATGTTGAGAAATCTGGTACAGTTTAAAATATTTATATCTCTATGATAATTGTAGAGTGTTTTTTTTTTTTTTTGAGAAGCTGGTGTTCCCTGCGTTGATCAATATGTTACTAACATTTTATGGAACATTTTCAGTGTATTACCGTGTTCAAACGAGTCTACCGCTGGACCATGTCCAAAGCCAGATGAATCCGACCATCTTCATACATAATTCAGATGCATTCAGTTTATTTACTAGATATTGTAGGTGCGTCATATTGTGATTTATTTAAATAGTATTAAAAATATATTAAAATTGGCCGTCAATCACAATATAAGATAATTAAAAGATTAAAATATCATTTTACGTTCCGTATCGAGTACTCGATTTACATGTGGAACATTTACGACATGTTTCGGCTATCATAGAGCCGTCATCAGGTGTTAT
>NW_019060734.1:176589-190939 GCF_000696155.1 Zootermopsis nevadensis | reverse complement strand
ATTTCTTTCTTCTGGGTTGTTGCGCTGTGTAGTCTGGTCGATGTTAACCAACGTTTCAGAGGTCATACTGCCTCCATCATCAGGGCATATTCATCGCCCTGATGACGGAGGCAGTATGACCTCTGTAACGTTGGTTAACATCGACCAGACTACACAGCGCAACAACACAGAAGACGGAAATCTTCGAATATAGAATTGTTTTCCTTGTTTGAATTTGTGTAAATAAATTTTATTCTGAATTCTCCGTACTTAGATGGATGTCTTCTGCGTTGTTACACCCTGTAGTCAGGTAGAAGTGTGCCGGTATTTCAGACGTTCATAGGTTTGTTTCAAAATCACACGTTTCTCGCTACGTGCATGTAAACCGATTCTCCATTTCATGGAGTTAAAACGTTACGAACGAAAATAGGAAATTAAGGGAACAAAAAATGTATTAAAACTTCACTGACTACAGGAGATAGTGAAAACAGTGAGGTTTTTTTTTCATAAGTGAACGATTCCATTTATCAGTTATTTCTAAAATAATTTAAAAAATACAGATAAGAATTAAATAGTACGTGGCGGAAGGTAACTCAGCGCTTCATATACGATGACGAGGGACGATCTAATGTAGACAAAATTATTCTTCCTCAGTGTGTAATTCAAAACACGAATACAGAATTACATCAGATTTACTCACGGCTGAATGGTTAGCAATTTTGCTTTGTATTCGGGAGGTGCCGGCTTCAAGTCCCTTCCGGGTTATCAGTTACACTGACTGAGGGGTGCAGACAGGATTTTGGTAGGGAATCCTTCTGGAAAACCACCACTGGTTAGACCAAGAATGAGATGGGAGAATAATATCAAAATGTATCTTAGGGAGGTGGGCTGTGAGGATGGAAAATGGATTGAGTTGGCTCAGGATCGTGGCCGATGGCGGGATTGGTTGTTGTCGGTGTTGAACCTGCGGGTTCGGCTACCAGGGAGTTAGTTAGTTAGTTAGTTAGAGATCTTTCATTGTTTTCGTTAGTTATACCAGACAGATTTTGGGTTAGTGTCTTAAATTAAGTCATCACCGTTTCCTTTCATATCCTTCCCAGTTCATTAGACATGAATCATCCTACATTTCGAAGCCATATAATCCGAGCTGTTTACAACTCCGTTAAATAATTTTATATTAACGATTACTTAGTTGCTAATATTTTACGGTCTTGAACGACACAATAACCAGTGAGTAATGAATTCGGAAGGAGCGGTCGTGGTCTGATTCGAAGTACTGACCCGTAACTTGTGTGTGGGCTGAGGAAAATCACGGGAACCGTGAGTTACGGCAGCAGTGTGAGGGCAGATTTTTGAGCCTCTGACCTCTTGAAGCAGGTCGTCTACCCACGCGGTGTTGGGTTGCCTGGATGATATGAAATCTGTCTTTGTTCCCTGGAGTACTCATACGCGCGACAGTTCTCTCAGCTGGATATGCAAATAGTGCCCAGGCGACATTAGCGTTGCTGTATTCAATGTGTGGTCTCCGTAATCCATAACAATAACGTGTGGTCGATATTACAGGTAGCATTACATATGGCGCTGGCATCTTACCAAAGCAGTGTAGAGGGAATGTATTATTTTATTTATTTGTGTAACGAATATCAAAAGTATATTAGTTACCAAATAACTCAGGCTTAATAACATAACATTTTCTGCAATATTCTTTGGTATATTTTACTTCGTACGGTGGTCTAGCGGTTAGAACGCTGGCCTTGTAATCCTGGGGTCTCGGGTTCGATTCCCGGCGGTGCCCGAATTTATAACTTGTGTTGGGCAAGGCCGTGGTCTAGGCAACACGGAGTTTTCCTCCGTGGCATCCCAACAATTACTCCATTCACACACAGAAGAAGGCAATGGCAAACCACTTCTGGATCATCTGCCAAGAACGTATATGAACAGGTCCCAGTCCGAGAAAAGGATGGAAGGATCCTGTTCATATGGACTTGTCGTCAGACAGAACACTAAATAAAATAAATTTCAACCTGCAATCAACTTCTTTCAAGAAGAAATTTGGAAGAGAAGTGATTTTAAGAGATTATCGTAATCTCTTAAAGTTTGGTTACAAGGTTCATTGCTTTTATTATAAGATTTTAAGATTAGTTCTGAGGGTTGGGATCGAACCCAATATGTTTATAATATTATGAATAACCTTGGTTCAATCTGAACTGTCACTCCTAATCTTAAATGACTGAATAATTATAGAGAAACATGTCGGTAAATCATCTGGAAACAAACCTGTTTCTTGGAGATTTGAATTCTGGTACCAGCCATATAGTATACGCCTAGATTATGTTACCACTTAGGCCAGTCTTGTCGGTAACTTGAGTAAACACGACTTTGCTTCTATCCTCTGCATTCATGTAGGAACACGTTTAACCACGGCTGAATTGTCCCTCGAGGAGCGATATTGATTAGGACCCGGAGTGAATCCGAAAGAAACCGGTCTTACGGCGTCAACCGACGTAAATTGGTAATAGACGGCGAACGTCGTCAGACTAATGTCAGGCCACGCCTTATTTGCGTTTAACAAACATAGCCACTTTAAATAAGACATTACGTCCTTGGTTATTTTACGAAGAAATATCATCTGCTGAGGTTATGTAACTTTAAATATAGTTTATTTATTTAGTGTTCTGTCTGAGGACAGGTCCATATGAACAGGATCCTTCCATCCTTTTCTCGGACTGGGACCTGTTCATATACGTTTTTGGCAGATGATCCAGAAGTGGTTTGCCATTGCCTTCTTCTGGGTGTGAATGGAGTAATTGTTGGGATGCCACGGAGAAACCGGGGAAGCCCCCGGAGGAAAACTCCGTGTTGCCTAGACCACGGCCTTGCCCAACACAAGTTATAAATATGAGCACCACCGAGAATTGAACCCGGGACCCCAGGTTTACAAGACCAGTGTTCTGACCGCTAGAACACCTTTGCGACAACTTTGTAGTACGTGATGGTAATAACCAATCAATCCTAAGTTACTGTTTGCATATATTCAGAAGATTTTGTCGTCGATCTACATAAAAATCTATAAAAGTATCCAGCTATAGGCCGCGTAATAATATTTCACACTCAGAACAAAGTGTGGCAGATAAACTGTTTAAACAATACGTACAGTTTGTTATAAATTGCGAAACAGTTATCATCTTCAGTTTTTATTTTCTTAAAAATTGGTTCTGTTTAGTTAATGGTATTTATAAAGACACTGGCATTACTGTCTCTTTTAGCCGTGAATACAATTTTCATTTCTGCATATTACATCTCTTCCATGAACGCCTTTAAAGCTAAATTAATTACATCGATCAAATTAAATGTTGGTGGTTGAAGGAAGCTGGTGGAGTTAGCGGGTTTTTCTCTCTTTACAATAGCAAAGCTGCCTCATAACCATCTACACAGACAGCAAACGCTTACCATACCACGTGAAATGCAATTTAAAGTCTGTCATTGCGTGCTGTTTGGGAGTTAGCGAGTGAGATGTAACCACTAGCTGGCCTTTGTAAATAATTATTTTGTGTAAAATTACGTCTCATATATTTTCTGTGACTTTTAAGAAGACTGTGATCTGTGTTGAAAATATAACTGGAACGACTTAATAAAACATTAAAACCATTTACGATGTTTTCTTGTATTTTACCCAGTAGTGATGGACGCTGGAAGAAAAATGTTTACACATTTGTAACGATTACAGAAATGTATCTATTTGTTAGATTTCCGTCTCTAGTTTTTAAATTATATTTACGATATATTTTGGAAATATTTACGTATGGTACATTTTATGATATATTCTTGCTAGGACGAATATATAAGATATATCTTACATAAATTTTCATAATCTGCATTTATTAAAATAAATAATTAGTGTTTTAAGAGAAGTTTGGAATACGAATTATGTTTCTCAATGAATTTCGAAGTTCACTTTTCTACAAAGTATATGAATATCGGCTTTTGTTATTAGAATATACCGATAATTATCATTATAAGTATATATCAGTAACAGCGCAATGTTGTAACTGAATCTGAGCAAAATTACGTAGTGTAACTCGTCAAATACATGACATTACGGAATAATAACAGAATATTTTCATAGTAGCAGATGAGATTTCTCAGCGACGAGACGTAAGAAAAATATAAGATTACTTAAAAAAAATTTAAATATGGTTTTAGTCATAAAATCTCTTCTGGAAAGTTTAACACAGCGAAGTAATATTTCTTCCGCAAAAATCTTTCGGATAAAATTTATTCGCTTTAAAATTATAAAATATTTTCAAGATGTAGTGGAAAATACTGACTTTTTAGAACTGTTTTTTCCAGATCACAAGCCACGTAAGAGAAGTGTTTGCAAAAACCTGTCACTTTAACATTGATACGAAATTAAATGTTTTGAGTTACTCGTGTGGTTATGGAACCAAATGACACGCAGTTGAAATTTGGTTAAATTTTATAAAAAATAAGACATGTTAAGGGGGGAAATATGGATGGAATTTGTAGATTATATAAAAAAGAAGGAGATTTTTTTATTTGTAATTAACTACAAATGGGTTTTTACCCGGTGGCAGTGGTGCGAGAATACGGATTGGAAAGGGAAATGCTGATGAGTGAATGAGCGAATTAAATAAGAATTTTAAATAAAACCAGAAAAAGGAATAAGGTGAAGAAGAGTTGATAAAGGAGAACAAAGACCTAAGAAAATAAACAAAATAATGTTAAGAATAGATTTATGGATAATGATGCTAGGAACACAGAATATATATTCTCGGCGAGTTATGCATGAGTTTTAATTTCACTGAATTAAAACTTTAATCAGGTGCTGTATATGTAAGTTAGTAATTTACATGTAAATGGTAGAATTTCACAAATCCACCGCCGCATATAAATGATTTTCTTTTTCTCAAATCGAGGAGCGTCTTCTTTGGGTGTGGACTGGCTGTGGAGCTCGGGGCCGTTTTATTAATTAAGTGGAATTTTGTTCACGAGTGACACGCGTTAACAGAAGGTCGCGTTGTATGAGGTCAGTTAATAGATCGGCTGCGGCAAGATTAAATTGTTTTTTTTTGAGAAAGTTTGTAAATTCCATTTTCATGAACCCGCACGTTTATGAAGGATACTAAATTATAATAACTCAATTTCTTTGACCATTTAAAGTCTAGTGGTAATAAAAATATCTACCACCTTCCCCCTTTGCAGTCCGTAACTCCGTGTTTTGCGAATTTCGTTTCAAGGGATGAGGCCCTCGTTTTATTGAAGTGTTAAAATCTAAGCAAAATGCAATTTGAAGGAGTGTTAACACCTAGCGTCCTAATGTTTTCCTTAAACCTCTATAAACATAGAGATTTAATGTATTAAAATGTTATTATATACGTCTTGTCTCTTTGTGAAAATTTTAAAGTTCAGAGGTCATTTGAGTAAACACATTTCTATTCATTTGAATTCTGCGTTGCTGTGAATCCAGAAATCAGTGTATTCGGTCACCTTTCCTGACTGATTTTAGGAATTCGTCACAGGGCCTGGAAATGTAAAATTTTCAACAACTCATGTCAATTTATGGTATTCGGAAGGGCCCAGGTTCAAATCTCGGTCCGGAGACAGAGATTGTCGTTTTTTCCCTCAGTCCCTCCAGACAAATACCAGGATATACCACATCTTTTTTTCTCTCATTCGATATTATTTGATATTAGCTACTGGAAAGGCGTCGTTAAATAGACGAAAAATAAATCGTTGCTTTACGCTGTTCATTCCTGTGGAAGTGAAGCGATTATGGAAGGGCTTGCTAGAGCGGCCAAAACTCACGTACTTTCGGAATTTCCCTATAAGAGTCCAAGTTAATCCTTCAACCAAGCTCAGCCACGTCCGCGAGGGATTATGAAGAGATCGAGCCAGCGGACCTGCGCGGAACGCGATAAAACTAGACCTCTCGTGAAGGGTTAGACCCTGGGGGACGCGTTCAAAAATTGTACCCCCGTCTCCTATCCTCTTCAGTGACATGTAACCAGGTTTCGTAACTTTTCGTAGGGGCGAGAGGGAGACATGAAATTCGAAGATCAAATTGATCGGGCTGTAACAGGCGTGGGTCATGTGATCGTCAGTTCGAATCTAGGCACGAATATTTATCCGCGCGTATGTCTGTCCTGTGTTATCCTGTTTTAGAAAAGGCTTTACCCACCGCCCAAAAAGTTGTATACGTAATGTCGAAAAAGAATTCGAGACTGGGGCACGAAGATTTGTAGAAATTCCGGGACTCAGATGGGGCAATAACACACACACAGAAAGAGAGAAATATAACGTAGAAGATTCTGGAGAATTGAATTATCTACCGAGTGAGCCAAGTTTAATAATGTCTGCCTGTAATTCCAAAGCTTAACGCTTCGAAACTTTTGCATTCCGCAGTAAATAGTGCTTAACTAAGCAGCTCCAGGGACTTAAAGTGGTAGTTACTAGAATCTTAACGCCAGCCCTCAAATCCTCGTTGGTTCGGGGGGCATTAATATGAAACAGAATTCGTACCTCAGTTTTATTTGTCCATAAACGGGGAGCCGAGATCCCGCACTGTCTTTGAAAATGACAGAATTTATTAAGTAATTATGTTGATAATTCGATCGAGATGTAATATTAAGACAGATGAAAAGTTACCCAGATTCCCGATTTTGTCACGGGATTCGCTGTTTTTGCTGAATGTAAATTCTATTTCCGTCTCTTGCCATCGACTCGACGTTCTTGAGAACCGTCTCTTAAGTTCTTATTGGAATTTATTATTTCTAATGTGTCAAAGGAAATATTTCGGTATTATAGTTTAACATTGATGATTTTTAATTTTATTATTTATTTGTAGTGTTCTGTCTGACGACAGGTCCATATGAACAGGATCCTTCCATCCTTTTCTCGGACTGGGACCTGTTCATATACGTCCTTGGCAGATGATCCAGAAGTGGTTTGCCATTGCCTTCTTCTGTGTGTGAATGGAGTAATTGTTGGGATGCCACGGAGGAAAACTCCGTGTTGCCTAGACCACGGCCTTGCCCAACACAAGTTATAAATTCGGGCACTTCCGGGAATCGAACCCGGGTATTTTTAATTACAATATATTATTTATTTTGTAATTAATGATGTGATGTCTAGGGCTATTTCTGTTCATTACATGAACGGGTTCACACTTCACACGTGATAATGTTTATTGCAAACGTGTTTTGTAGCATAATTTGGCTAACGTTGTCTAATAAGTGGACAGAATACGTGACTGTATTTGCTTTCCCGGATGAATTCCATGTACACAAATCTTCGAGAGAAATAACATTGTAAATAAAGTGTTGTATGTTTGTCGTTATGTACAATTTTTTTTTATAGAGAAAAAAATTCTAGACTCTGTAATTATATGCATTTTATTGTAAAAAAGAATATTTTTGTCGAAGTTTTATGAATCGAGTTCGTACAAATATGTTATTTAGCCTAATTAAACAGTCTCGAAGTTCCGTCCATGATAAATGTTTAGTGAGAATTCAATTCATTTCAGTGTGGGTGGAGACAAAATTGTATGCGCTGATGGTTGCTGTTTGCGTTCTCGGTGGAAATGTAAACAGTAATAGCATTAAATTACACCAAGAAGATTATTCTTCATCTGGTATTGTGATGCAGCGAGGAACCTGATACCACCATCCACAACTTCAGTCTACGAGGCTGTAGAATTGTCTTAAGACAATTCGTTGATGTTACCCGTCATAGTTATACGTCTTTACCGTCGTATATTTTATAAATTAGCAATTAATACATAATACATACGCTTAAAACAGTAAAATGAGTACGAAAGTGTTTTCAGTCGATTAACTACGCCTTCATGCTCTTGTTAACGTGTGACATTAAGTAGTTTAAGATCGTCCTGATGATAGAAGCAGGAAGGGCGTCCGAAACGTCGGTAAACTTCTACCAGACTACAAGACGCTAAAACTCAGACGACAGCTGTCGTGTGAAATTACGTGCCGGAATAGGACATCGCTCATTTAAGCTCTCTGCTGTGTTTTAATTCGCTAAGTCTACGAGGTGCTGTATTAAGAACAGACTTTTAATTATGATGCATTTTATATTTGCGATTCGTTTCTAGACGTGTATTTTATGTGTTTATGCAGGTGACACATAAGATGATGCGCTTGTGTTGGTACGCGGTACAAAATGAGAGGTGTGTTTTCTCGCCTCGTGTTCCGGTGCTGTAACTCAGCTCCTAATGAACTCGGGGGCATTATGCAAATGTGGCTATAATTTTATGAACGTAGAGACACAATACTAGGCTTTGTAATGGCGGTTCTGGGGCATTTAAGTCAAATTACGAGTCGGAATATTTTATGGTCTCGAGAGAAAATTTAAATGTTGTCATTTGTATATATTATTTATTTATTTGTAGTGTTCTGTGTGACGACAGGTCCGTATGAACAGGATCCTTCCATCCTTTTCTCGGACTGGGACCTGTTCATATACGTTCTTGGCAGATGATCCAGAAGTGGTTTGCCATTGCCTTCTTGTGTGTGTGAATGGAGTAATTGTTGGGGTGCCACGGAGGAAAACTCCGTGTTGTCTAGACCACGGCCTTGCCCAACACAAGTTATAAATTCGGACACCGCCGGGAATCGAACCCGAGACCCCAGGATTATAAGGCCAGCGTTCTAACCGCTAGACCACCGTGGCCATTATTTATTTATTTCGTGTTCTGTCTGACGACAGGGCCATATGAACAGGGTCCTTCCATCCTTTTCTCGGACTGGGATCTGTTCATATACGTTCTTGGCAGATTATCCAGAAGTGGTTTGCCATTGCCTTCTTCTGTGTGTGAATGGAGTAATTGTTGGGATGCCACGGAGGAAAACTCCGTGTTGCCTAGACCACGGCCTTGCCCAACACAATTTATAAATTCCGGCACCGCTTTATGGAATGGAATTCAATTCTGAGAGAAATTTGTTTCAGGTATAAAGTTTTTTTTGAAAGATTGGAATTTATGCCTACAGTTCAGTATTTTCGTTTATAGGCCTATCGCTACTAATAACTGTTCCGATAATGTACGTTGTTAACATAGTGTAAAAAAAAGTATTTTTTTACGAGTTGAGATATAGTTTTTTTTAATTAGTATTGAATTAATTTCTGATTTTCAGGTTAAATTACTTTAAGCTATGCAACTGAACCCCGGATTTAATCTTACTGGTCGTTTATAGGCTTATCGATTGTGTTTAAGCTTTCGTACATTTAACATATTAAGTGCATTATATCCATTTTTCAGTTAATAACGGCATCCAAATTGAAACTTTGTGAACATTTTGAATTAATTACGTAGCATAGGTTCATGCTCAAATTGTTTTTATCTCTTGTAAGTTAATCTTATTTATTCTGAAAGACGGTTTGATAATTTCCAGTGTCCTGATTCGCATAAAGCTCATATTTTCCCAAAACCTGTGACAAGGGTTCTTTAAAAAAAGCGTTGAACCCCCAAAATGATTTCTGCAGCTGCTATTTTACTCAGGAAAGTTTATCTGTCCGAATATTTCTCGCAGTGTTTAAGTACCGACTCGCAAGACAATCGATATTTGTGACGTCATTGCACACAGTCTCTCTCTCTCTCTCACTGTCTCTATCTCTGTCTTCACACCTTACCATCGAGGTACTAAAACACTGGAAATTTTAATGAATTTTTCGCTTTTTAGCAATAACTAGCAGATATTTTTAGCTGTGTACAGAAAATTCTAACTGTGAAGTAGATACTGAATATAGATTATTTGTGAACAAGTACAATTGTAATTAAATTGTATTATATTTTTAATGAGATAGTATAGTTGCGTCATATTGTGATATTAATTAAAATAATTATTATATTTGTTTACCGTCAAATCACAATAAAATAGTACGATAAGATAATTAAAATGAATGTGATTTGACGGTAAACAAATATAATAATTATTTTATATTTTTAACATAAATGTTTTAATTACCTCGGTACGACGTTGTACATGCAGTATTCTTATCGTATTATTTCAAGTATGCCACGTGTATTAGGGACGTATGTCTCACAGGTTTTTGTCTGGAAAGGCTTGTCGCTTTTAACTTGAGTGTGGTTCTTTCATTACTATAAATCGTCGCGGTTACTTGAGAGGCACGGGCCCCCCCTCTGTGTGTGCAGAGAAGTACGCATCCTTCCTCGAAGCACAAGCTACATATTTTCCATGCAGGAAACTTTGGAATTAAACTCTTAGCGTCCGAGATGCTGAATTGAGGTCACAAGCTTGGAATTACAATTTAATTTAGAAGTCCTTTTTCGACCAGATTTAATCAGTAATTTCAAAGACCTGTATTTGCATCTCTTCTACTGATGTTTGCATTTATTCACATAGATGCAATCTTGTTCTCTGTGGAATTAGCGGTAATTCGTATGTACAGACATGAAATTATAGAAAATTCATTTAAAATTAATACTCTTTTACGCTGTTTCGATTAATTTAATTAAGCAACGTCGCACTTTAAATTAAAAGTAAATCGCATCTGAAGGATGGCTGTCTTTTTGGTTGTTACACCGTGTAGTCTGGGAGAAGTTTACCGACGTTTCGGTAGTATTCGAAATTCAGTTTTTAGAGTTTCTTGGTCAGATAAAAGATATTCTGCTCTGAAGATCAGTTTACTTGCTTGCTATACAAATTTTGTGCAGGGAAATTGTACTCATTCAATTAACATACCGAAGGGGGTTAGTTTAGTATCTTACTCAAGATTTGTTGATATTGATCTTACACTTTATTGCCGAATGACCTTGAAAGACGAAAGGAGCTCCGAAAGGAGCGCTTTGCACTAGTATTAATATAATATGGTATTGTAATTAAAAAGAGATTACCGAATGTAATCTTGTATAATATGAGTATTTGTGAACTTGTGTTTTTCTGCTTTAATTATACGCGGTATCGCGTGTGGTTACGGTGAGGCAGGTCTGAAAATGTTTTGTCACAATCTGCCTTCTACTCTGTTGTAAATTCTACCATGTTCTTTCAGTTCAGCAGTGAATTTGGACGATATCTGTCGTATTTATTACAGTTGGTATATGAGATTGCAGGTTATCAGTTTTCAATAACGTGTACATACGGATACCTGATAAATATTCGAATCTCTCCGAAACACATAGAAGATTTCTAAAATGTAATGACAGACTGGTGAAATATTGTATTACATGTATTTTTTATTCAGTTTTTTAATCAGTTTATTCTTACAAAATACTGTCCTAAAATATACGGAATACAAGTTAAAACCGATTTATTGTTACTATTCAGTATAAATAGAAGAATTTATTTCAAAATTGTGTTAGAGAAACTGACGTGACTGTTTTTAAGTCTTGTCTTCTCAAGTTGACACCAAAATAATAATCAGTAACTGACAGATAACATCTCTTGCCTCTATAGAGTTGAAATGCATTACTACGACGTCGAAACTGATAGGATGAGTTTATAAAAGGACCGCTAATTGGACCAATGCATTCAACGGCGTACTTAGATGCATCTCTTCGATGAGATAGATACTCCATACAATGGAATATTGTTCTTGTAGACTTTGGGGGGTTCTCCGATACACGCTAACTCAATCAGTCCCTATTGTGAGCTTGTTTCACATTGACTTGCTACTATAATGGATTGGAACTGAGGAACACCTCGCGTACGTTCGCAACTCAAACACAGCCAAATGCACTTCCATGGTTCTGACTCCAGCATCACATGGACTCAATTATTGATTAGTGTACGCGTTCTATGATAATCCACAACACTGCAGCCCCTTGGATGATTCTATGCAGAGATTTCCTGATTACACTGATTACTCGCTCACACCGTGATTGAAAATTAAATCTCGTCTCTCGCCCCCGCGTCCCTCTGTCGACATCACCAGCGCTCCCTGGAACAATTTGCCGGATAAGTCGCACTAGCAGTGTTGAGGCTATTAAACACTCTTGTGTGGGGGTGGCGGAGAGGGGTGGTTCACAGCCCAACGCATTATTCAAATGGAAATCCATTTACATTCATCCATTGGCTATGCGAGGACTTACTAGTCCATACACACATTAAATAACCGTTGGATGGAATCAAGAATGGAAGAGTTGAGGTTATGTCAGAGGTTTGATATGGAAATGTGGTCTGGCTAGTTAGACTTCAAGAACGAAGGTTCAAGTTGTTAGAGAAAAATAAGGTATGGAGTAATTTATTTTCGGAATACAACCTCAGACTTCGACACGAAACTTGGAAGATTATATTGATATTAGGCCACAGAAACACAAATTTCGTGTTTCGTGTTCTGACGTAATGGAAAATAATCGCGCGAAGACGAGGATACAGTCAACTACCGAAACGTCCTGTGTATCAAATATGCGTTGAATCAGTGGTCGGAAATATTTAGATTCGCGAGGCTCTTTTGTTGTGAAAATGATTTTTGTAAATGAAACTGCATTTATTTAATTTGAGTGTACAGCTTGCAATCACTTTAAAACTGATAATTAGCTTATTATCTGGACACAAATTACTTCATTGTAAAGACATTGTTTGTTAGCTTTCAATTGTTTTAAATTCATTGTCCGTTCTATAAAACGTATTAAATTATTAATATTATAGTAATTTATATTGTTCTGTTAAATTTCATATGGATTGAACAAATGAACGGCGTACCTCTGCGCAATAAAGCTATCTTAACGTTAAAAAATATTTATTCTTTTAATTAATAGTTTTCAGTGGTTTCTTATTGGGCTTAGATAATATTTAGGTTATCAGGAAGAGGTTGGAAGATAAACACTTTCGGGTGTTGAACACCGGCCTTCCAGCTGACTTGCTGACTGATGCTAAGTTCGACTGTTCTCCGGAAACATCAAGTCCCACTTTATAATCCATGTTTAATGGAATCAGGAGACTTCATTAACTAAGCTTAAAAGCGACTGGCATTCATTCTCCTGCATGACGTTAATTATGCTACACGCGTCACTCCCATGTCGGAGAAGTTGCCTCTTGACTACGAATAATATATTTGCGTGAGAAAATCAATTAACTCTATTCGGGAATGGTTCAGCCTTAATTAAATTAAAGGATCTCCGTTATTTCCATAGCAAATTTAACGTAATAAACTTTAACATTCTGTATTGTATTGTGCTATTGCTAAGGCATGTCTGGCAAATACATTACCATTCGCACACTTAAACTAACTGACTAATTTCGTCCTTCTAGGTAAGTTAATATACCAAACTCAGCTGTTCAAAAAATTCTCCGTCTTTTGTCAGAAGAGATGCTCTGGTCTCTATGTCGAGCCGGAATGAATTCAGTCCTCACACTTAAACCCCTTTTTTCCTTAAATGTTTTTTTTAATAATATTTTCGAATTTACTCCTGGACCCTTCGAAAGGTCAATTACCTATATGCCCCGCCCATCGCTGTAAAAATTGAGGCAGTAGGTACCTCTGAAACGTCGGAAAACTTCTACGAGACTACAGGGCAACACAGCAAACCAGAAGACAGCCATTTTCAAATGTTCTGTAAAATTTTATCTTGAAAAAATTTTACGCTTTGCATACATTCGCTAAATTGTTACTATTCGTTTTAAAAACATTATTTTCCAGTTGACACCATCTTTGATTATTTTTAATGCGTTTTATCACAAAGGAAAATTATTCGTTTGCTATTTCTAACCTGTGGCCTGTTTGTGACTGACCGCTGACGTAGAAGTGTGTGTCTGTTCGCGCGTGCGTGCGACCTGGTGATTGTGAACACCGCATTTGTTCGTACAAAATCAATGGTACTTCGACACCAATTTCATTCCGTTTCTGTTGACATCATGGTGATGTTCGTTAACTATATGGTATATCTGTGGGGTACTTAATGTTCTTGTCGTGGTTTTTGGATGGTTTTAATAATAAAACATCACTACTCTTAACTACTCTACTTGAGCGCAGAATGGAAAGTTCGTTAGCTGGGATAATCATCGCCAAATTGAGTATCGATTAATCGAAAAATATGGTATTTAGTTTTTTTTCTCTCAGTTTCAGGAAAACGTTTAATTGTATGCGAGCCACGGACTATAAACCCTACATGTATTATCACCAAAATCACCATCACCGCTACTGTTATGCCTGCGACTACCTCCAGAAATGTCATCATTATTCTTACCACTAACGCGATTAAAATTTTTCTTCTGGACAATGTTAGGTTTCATCGTAAAATGGATAAAACAGAGCACTATTTGCCAACGAAGCCCGTAAGTGTGGACGGTTTGACTTATCACTGAAAATTTTGTACAGAAATATTGAATAAAAATTTTCTTGGATATTATCCATCGTCTAGTAAATATAAAACGTAAAA
>NW_019060734.1:136788-176428 GCF_000696155.1 Zootermopsis nevadensis | reverse complement strand
TTTACTAGACGATGGATAATATCCAAGAAAATTTTTATATGTCCCATCTCCGAAACGTCGTTTTTACGTTTTATATTTACTAGACGATGGATAATATCCAAGAAAATTTTTATATGTCCCATCTCCGAAACGTCGTTTTTACGTTTTATATTTACTAGACGATGGATAATATCCAAGAAAATGTTTATATGTCCCATCTCCGAAACGTCGTTTTTACGTTTTATATTTACTAGACGATGGATAATATCCAAGAAAATTTTTATATGTCCCATCTCCGAAACGTCGTTTTTACGTTTTATATTTACTAGACGATGGATAATATCCAAGAAAATTTTTATATGTCCCATCTCCGAAACGTCGTTTTTACGTTTTATATTTACTAGACGATGGATAATATCCAAGAAAATTTTTATTCAGTTGACTCTTCACCATCGTCAAGAAGTTTTAGATTTGATATACAGAAATATTACTTGAAAAACGGACTAAATATCAGATCTTAAATTTAAATTGTGTTGATGCTTGGAATATAATTCACGTATTTTCTTTTATCCAGTGTTCTTGCAAGAAAGGAGATACTTTTGTCTTGTGTTGTTGTCCACTTCACCTCAACTCACTAAGTTTTTGAAAAGATACTGAGACCAGTGGTCAGTGACGTGTTTCCAGAACCACGGACTTACTTTCGTCACAAGGAGTGTATTGAAACTCTTGATCGTCTCCTTTCCGAGAAACTGCACATGGCGAATGGAGCGTAACATTTCGATTCCGTTGTTCTTTTGTTAAAAAGTTATCTTCCGTTAAACTTGATAAAAATAAAACTGATAAGTAACACCACGGAACGTAGTTATTCTTGAAAAAGCTAATAAAAGTACTCTAAACTACTCAAGAAATTCCTCGACTTTTATGAAACTCGAATGTTCACCACCGTGTTCACAAATGTCCTCGATACAAAGGCCCCTGTCCTAAGCCAAAAGTTTCTAGCCCCCCCCCTCACACCTATACTCCTTAAGTACTTTTTTAATATTATATCCAGCCTACGTCTAGATCTTTTGAGTGATGTAACTTTACTTAATCTTAAATCTGCATTATTAAAGGCTGTCTTGTTTGCTTATAAAATATATGGAATGTACATGCATATAAGAGATTCAATAAATGATTATAACACCTGAATTTAGAATATTATTGTATTCATTCTGTGATTCCACTACGAAATTAATAAATTAAAATTACTGATAATTTTACCAGAACAACACTTACATAAAACAAAATTACTTTACACATTCGTGTGAATAACTATATATGTCATAGTTGAATGTTGAACTAGTTCATAACTCTCTGCTCTCATCTTTGAATTTGATGAATTCCTGTCCAATTACAGTTTTATTTCAATGATTATATTTTCCCCCCCCTTTCTTTTTCTATGTGTATAAAAAAAAGAGGTAGTTTTACGACGTAATTTACTGCATTTCTGCTTACTCTGGTTCTCATATCAATGCCTGAAACTCCGGACTTTTGAGATCTGGCGTAATTTTGAAGGTCTCGCCAATTAGCGATTTCAATTAACTCCTCTGAACCAAAAGTTTCTAGCGAGACTGCTTATGCACTAATTGGCCTCAGTGTCCCTTACCTACATGACCCTTTGTCCATCTATTGATATTTAAGCTCACATCCACCTGCGCGCTACACACACTCCTATGAATTTTGTAGTGTTGCTAATACATTATTTATTTTCACAAGGACACTTTTTCTCTATCAACCACCGACATTGCTTCCCGTTGAGTCAGTTTTCGTTTGTGAGCTTCCAAATTCCTATCCCTGTTTTATACCCCAATTTATTTACATTTTGAATGTTTACCAGAAAGTCAGTGCAGCTTGTGAAATTTTAAAGCGTGCACTGCAGTCTTATATATTGAATTAATCTGTAAAATAATGAATAAAGGTTTTCGCAAGAACTGTCTAAGGGGTATAATTATTTAATGAGCTTCACACGACCGGATAATTCGTCGGTGGCAGGAAGGAAGGTTTTTAGTAAGTCTTAAAATCTATTACTTATGAGTTTTTAAATATCTACGTTCATTCAATATATATTTTAATAGTTACCCGTTATATACGAGGCTTGTCCTCAAAGTAAGTTTCCCTGGGGCCGTTTACAGAAACAAAACACAATTTCATGGAAATATTTATTGCAACAGATACAGCAAGTGTCCAGCTATTTTTCAACATATTCGCCACCGGAATTGAGACATTGGTCATACCGTGGGACCAACTTTTGAATACCTGTGTCGTAGAAGTCTGCCGCCTGGGATTGGAACCACTGTGTGACCACCATCTCCGCCTCTCTGTCATTCTCAAAACGCTGACGCTGACGCTGACCGGACAGGAATTTCTTGAGGTGTAGGAAAAGATGGAAATCACTGGGAGCGAGGTCCGGGCTGTAGGGTGGATGATTAAACACCTCCCAGCTGAACTTCTGCAGGAGACTTGCTGTCCGTCGAGTCGTGTGCGGCCTAGCGTTATCACTGACCGCACTTCACAGTCGGCGGGAGCTGGAATAAGAACCTCCATCTTCAACAGCTGCAACGATGCTACTGTGAGAACGCGGGAAGTACCGTTAGTGCATGGGCCATGCTACGTCATTGCTCTATCACGTACGCACAGTCGCTTCGCGCAATATAAGGTTTGCTAGCTGTGGGACGAGTGGGAAACTTACTTTGTGGACGCGCCTCGTAGTTCAATTTTCCGGCACCAAAAAACATTTGTTTATAAAATTTCTCATTTACTCCCAGTCTCTCGTGTCTCCAATTTCCCTTTCCTATAAATAATCACTGTAATCGTATTTAGCGCAAAGTACAAATTACAAAGATTTCTGAACGCCTGCTACTACAATTTGTTTATGTACAAATGTTACCCTAGATATTTGCATGTAATTTGTAACACAGCTCCATTTATTAATTCATGGGATTATAAACAGATTTATGATAGAGTACTATGTTAATTAATTCATGTGTTCAGATATACGTCAATTTGCGACGAGCCAAACGCTTTAAAAAAAGTTTGATTTGATTTTCTTGATGGCTATTGCAATGTTATTTTTAGTTTTGTAAGATCATAACAGCCTTCTCGCTTGCGTGACTCGTTATCATTTCACTGGTCGGTTGTGGTTTGTGGGTTTTGATTGTCAATTATATGTAATTGGACGGGCACAGGCCAGTGGCTGAGGATATGAAACGCGATTTGAGTTCCAACATGAAAGACAACAAAAATTGAACAAATCAGACACTTGGAAATGTGGCATACGAGGTGCGATCGGAAAGTTTCAAGACTGTGTCAATAGAGGGCGAACCGGATGTAGTACGAGCTTCTGCCGCTAGGGGGTGCGGCCTACATTCATAGTGAATCAGTGTGCCAGCCGGCATCATCGAATTAGCATTTGTTTCTTAGTTACGGCTGGGATCGTTGTGTTCACTCCCAGGGGAACTACGTCGAGGGTGATGGATGAATTTAATACCTGAGATAAGTGTACGGGTTTTTATAGGCGCAGTCTGGAAACCTTCCGATCGCACCTCGTATATCACATACTGTTCAGTACAACTGGATGTATAACAGCCTTTGAATTCAATTGTCCCGGAAGTTTCTTTGAAACGCCCGCAAAGTTTTAATTGTGTGTTTTTATAAAATTTTAATAACCTTTGATTTTTGAGAATAGGCAAAAATGTGTGTTGGCAATTTTAATTGATGAGAAATACTGTAAGTAGGAGTGGTAAGAATTTAGTGTAATGATTTGAATCCAACGGAAACGAATCCTTATTTCTGAACTTCAGAACTCTTTATGTTACACCTAAGATTTGCACGAGATCCATAAATAAATTTTTCAGCTGACGTATAGAAATTTCAAGTCGAAATATCTGTCTGTCACGTGACCACATAAGTTGAATTTTGTGCCCAGTTTTGTGAAATGAATTTGTCTAGGAATCCGATGATGAGGTTCTGTTCCTTCGTCATGGAGTATCCAGTCAGTTCCGTTGTTCCTACGTTATTATTTGATATTTTAATGTCTAACAGCCACATTTATTATGGAAACTAAATGAATAATTATACATTTTCTGTCATTTGTTAATATGTCAACTTTAGAGTTACACGTTTATGTTGAGATGGTCATGCTTTAATAAAAATCTTATTTACGTGTCTTTCCTCAGGCCTGTCCTTTTGTTTAGAATGATTCTTATTCTCCGACACATTTTTTTTAAAATTTAATTCAATTTTATATCTAAATATTTATTCTCATATTTTATTTATACACTACAGTGGGATATTGTGTCCCATTACAGTGACAATAATTCACTCGTTTAAGATTTTTATAGTCGTCTGACTTCATGAAGGGCGAAAGAATGTCTCAACCAATACAGAGACCCCTGCATCTGGTGTTAGCAAACAAACGAGAAAGATTCCCTCCGCGAAGAAGTACACAATGTTCTAATCTTCAAATTTACTTTTATTCATTGCATAAATAAATCATAAAACTTTCACTGGAATTCAGACTGTAAGTTATGTTCTGTAATGTATCACAGGCGGCAAATCTCATCGCTCGCCTCTTTCGACATCTGCGCGGTAGATCCGTTGTCACTACGGAGAGACAGATGAGGTGTTTGTCTTCTGCCCCGTCTCCATAGGAAGAAAAAGTAGGGGGACGCGACTTTGGCGACGCTTGGCATCGGCGTCGCTGTACGCAATGATATTGCAACTCATTTCAAGTCGCTGAGTGCTTCCAGCTAAAATACTGTTTGATGTTTATATGGGAACGGAAACTGGGAAGGTAAATAAACGTTGTATAACTTAGTAGAAAGCACTCACATGTTAAAATGACCTGCCTCAAGGTTTCCTTTGTAAGCTAGAGTGCTGCTTGGTGTGATTTTTCGCTCCAGAAATGGCACGGATGGTTTAAGGTGTCTTCGTATTCTTTATCGCTTTGCAGATGAAATTTATACAAAGTTTCTTTATAACAATTCTGAGGAATGATGGAAGATTTTTACTTCACATACAGGGTGATCTAGAAGTTAAGGAGTCCACGTTAATGTAGTTATTGATGGTTGCAGTTCAATACAGTTCGACTGGATTAATAAACACACATCATCTATGTGAATATATAACAGCCCAAGCAGGTTACGTCATGTTTGAACCTGTTACCGTCAACGTCAGTCGTGTTTAGTAGAAATGGAAAGTTTTTTTTTTTTTACAATTGCAACGAGTGTTAATTGTCGTTCGCTGACTGGCATACCGTTAGTACTTGATTTTTCATGATGATTTTAGGGATAAATTTTCCGATTCTCCCCGTGCCAAACAAATCGGTAATATCTCGTCTGGTGAAACGTTTCTGTGATACAGAAACTCTTCGCCATGTAACATCAGACATGAGGAAAAGAGTGACGCTTTGGACACTTCCAATACTTGATGTAACATTTTTTAAACTAATGCCAATGTAATTTATATTTTGACAAACAGATCGTGTGTGAGGAATGGGATGCGTGGATTTTATATCACCCTGTACACTAAACCATTTTTTTCGGGTTCTAAGACGCGGGTTCTCCAATCATGAGATATTTCTTACGTACTCGACACATAAATATGCACGGATTTTTTATGTTGTTAACATTGTGATCTTAATTTTATAAAATAGAAGGTAATTTCAACTTGCATCTTGGTTTTAAACACCATAATTTCTATATTTTCACCACATATGAAAATTCTCCAACTAAATTTAACTTTATAAACTGTCTGTGTGTTGTTCATAAATGAAGGGAAAATTGGTCAGTAATTAATCAGAGTGGTTCAAGAAATTATATCTGACGCTGTGGTAATTTGATAGCGGTTCTACTCTGATATGAGATGTGTAATTACTCGTGTTTCTATTTGCTTTAGATATTTATTCATGAACAGTCGAGTAAATATTAAAAGTGGTAGGGCAGTGATGTTTGTGAATTCACACGAGGTCACGCTTTTTCAGCTCCTGCCCACCGAATGCCTGGTTTTCCTCAGGCTGAAAAATATTTCCGGTGCACTGAATAGGACAGGACAACTTTAATTTCTACAACTTTTTAAGCCTGAAAGAGTTTTTAGAATACAAGGGCAACTTTGGCAGGGTTGAAATGTTACATGTTTCTAATTTTAAAACTTCTGCAACTCTGTTTGTAGCTATTCTTTGTTATTAAAGTTTTGAGTATCTTTCGTTAATTAGTACGATATTTGTGACGTTGTATGATGAAGAGAAACGTTGACAGATTTTTTTATTTTTTTAAAATGCAGCGAATAGTAACCAAACGTTTACTATGCTAAATTTGTCTGCCATATTAAATCAGAGCTTTCATTTCTCTTGTGAAAGGAATAGGACGTACTGTAATTACATAAGTTTTACTACTGTATACAGACAACCCGCTTTAAATTTACTTTTCACAGAAAACATTTCCCAGTAATGAATAAAATATTCAAGTTCATTGAATTGGAGAGGCTTATAAAATTTATTCAGTCAGAACTGTCAATAAAGTTATATCTCGTTTTACTATGTTTAAATAAATAGTCATTGGATTGTATTTCTGATTGAATATATCTACGAATCTGAACATGAGTATTATATAGGTAAACAAACATTTTATGGATTCATTGTCACACGAGATTAAATTATTTTGAAATTATTGTAAAATGTTAAATAGTTTCTGATAATAGCGATCAGACATAATCGTATTAAAATGTATTAATTGGTTGTACCCAAGGCATGTGTATAACAGGAACACGATTTATAATGACCGTCTTATGGGGTGTTTTGTATATCCAGTGCACACCCCCATATCGAATTCTTCCAAGACCAGTTGTAATATTGTCCTGATATGTGCATTTGTAAAGATAAGAATAATATAGAAATAATTTTATTTGTACTAGAAATCGAGAGATGTATAAAATGAAACAATATCGGTGTAAGAAATTTGCCTGGACCAGTAAGGAAACCCATGAAATGACCAGGATTAAGTGTGTGACACACTTCACTGAATATACTTAGTTATTATTTAAGACGATGAAATTAAAAAATATATTTGTTAATAATGCAACCACAGTCTTTATAGGAAGATGTTCTGATGTTTCAGATTTGAAATTGAAATTCATACACGCAAATAGAAATGATTTACCTTAGAAAACTGAAATAAAATTTGTATTTAAATATGATGGCAGAACGTTCCTATGAAATATCGGAATCTGTACGGCATTACTACCCATAATACTAACATAGATTAATAATCAGAATTGTAAATGTTCTTTAGAATTAAACTGAATTAAATAAATTTTGATACCATGAAAGGGGACACGGAAATTCTTTAATTACAATATCCGTATCTTACAACTCTTTAGGAACAGTGAATTATTTAGCGATGAATTAGAATGAATAAATATTAACAGAAGACAGTTTTCGACATCCGATCGTAATTTCCGAACGGACTCCGTGGCGCTGGAAGGGCCCCACAGGGAGTAATAAAGCTTTTATGCTAATGAAAATGCCGCGAATTAACGTGAAACGAGGGCGGGTGGAAAGAAACATAGAAACACGACGACACATTTCGTAGGTTCAGTTCCCCTACGTCTATATGCAACGCGATGATCATATGAGTGCGTTGGCTGAGGGAACTATTTTAAGGGCTGATTGATGTCTGGCGTCGGTGATGCCTTGGACCTGTTTTCATCTCCTCTTGCAACAGACAGGCACACGCCACCTTAAATAATCTCAGGGCTTTGTATCAGATCGACGGAAACAAAGCTAGAAATTAAAATAATTACGTACGAATAATAAAAAAGGCATAACTATTATTATACAATCTGATTATTTATCAGTACGCACAGACACTAACAGATTTATAAAGAAAATGAGAGATTTCTTCGATATTTGCATTCAATTTGTATTTGATAAACATACATAATGAACACTATTCAGTTCAAACACGGCAATACTTCCAGATGGACGTAACTCCTCCACAACTTCATTTCTGGTATGTTTCAAAATTAAATTATCAAATATATTATTTTATTTTCTATTTCTAATTTATTAATATTCATTTAGTCTTTATATTATTTACTTTACAGGATGATACAAAAACAACAACAAAACGTTCACCCACACAAAATCATGTTAAGCACGACGTACATATACAGAACAACTTCGAATACGATATTAAAAATACAATAAATCTAGAAGAAAACATCATTTGAAATCTGATAAACATCTGACTAAAAGTTGCATTTAAGAAATTATATTTAAGTTTATATAATTTTATACACCTGAAGATGGTTCTTTTAGAACTGAAACATGTCGTAAATCGAACATTTCGATAGAGAACATCAGTTAATATATTTTAAATATTTAAATGTTAATTATAGTAATATTTTAATATTTAATAGGAATTTTATTGTGATTTAGACTGACAAGATTTAAACAAATAAACATACGAAGGCAAAATACTATTGTCACCTTCTTGTTCGTTATAATTGTGTCCTGACATTGTATTTGTTTAATAAAATTTCACACCGTATTAAATAAATCCATGAAGTAGAGATTCGTGTGGGAAACTGATGGTCACTGTAGAAGGGCATGGCTTTGTATGCAACTTCATTGTTCATTACCGCGTTTACAAGAGCGCGCTGTTGGATCTTATCTTGTCCAGTCTTTACGTCAAAAAACTGTAACATCAGTTTTGGTATTAACGTCTTATTTCAAATTGTCATTTTGTGTTTTACGACTAAAATCAATGGTAGTCTCATATTCTCTAATTTCCAAATATTATCTTAATTACTAAGTCCACATTATCTTGAGACTACGTTTGTAAAATAGAAGGTAACATTACAGTTTCGTATAACTTTTTAATCAGTTACAGTTTTACGTCTCAGAGGAGAAAACTCGAAATTTGTAAATGGGAATTTTGGTTTGTTACCGTCATTCCCCCCCCCCCCTCCCAATATTTGAACTTTTGAACTTAAACTTTAAGGCAAAATCTGTTACGTGCCCCTTTGCAGTCTGATGATAAATAAAACCTGATTATTATATTTCTATCTAAATTTCCAGGACAACATTTTTAACAATTTCTAATATAATTTTGCTTTATAGTATCTCTGTTTTTACCAGTAAGTTTTCAATACTGGCGACGAGTTGGCGTTCCCTAATCGTGTCCAATCCCTGCTCGTATTTACATGATTTCAGAAATGAATTATTTATCTACGTGATCGACCTACATCGCAGAAGACTTGAACATCGGCTTACTCTCAGCTAACGCCTGGTTTCCTTCTGGAGGGCTCTCAGACCGTGCGTTAAGGGAGTTATACTACGCTCTGTTTGAATGCGAGTGCATCAGTCAGTGAGTCAGAGGTTGAGGATTGTTTGAAACCCCTTGATTTTTCAGGTTTTGGCTTAATTGGAATACGCAGTGAGTTTCTGAAACTGAGTTGTAAACCAAGACAATTAATCTCATGCTAATAAGTTCATGGCGGCATGATACTCTCTCTCTCTGTCTAGGTTTTTGTGTGCTGGAGAGAAAATCGACTTATAAATCAAGCTCTGCACTGCAGAAGGTGTGCAAAGTAGTCGAGAGATTTCTCTAGAAGGATTGAATGTACTAAAATATTGCTGACTTTTAGAATGAACAGTAAATTTTGTAGGTTTTGATGGCTGTAGTCAGGGTTACTAGAAATTAGGTCGTGGAAACGCGAATATTAGAACGTAAATTAACAGCAGACTGACTTAATAAACTTGTATATGCTACAGTAAAGGTATTGAATCTACCTATGCTTACACACAGGCGTTTTTTACAGTGGTTATCCATTTATGCATAAAATATAAAGATTTTTAATAAATATTATAGTGCAGTTTATGTAATTTATAGATATTCCATAACATGATTATTAATTTCGTATATCGTAATATTTATTATGTGCAGAAATTCGGAAAAATGATCCGGCCAGACGTGTGAAGCTGGCAGTTTCTTATCGTGTTTATTTTCTATAACAATCTTAATTCGAAGATGCGTTGTCTAGTTGCGAGCCAGTGTTACAGTTGCAGGAGTTAGCGTTCTGTTACGGACCAAACTGAGTAGGTAAACTTTTTCCTGAAGAAGGCAGCAGATTCAGATGCCGAAACATAGTATTCTGTTTATAGACTGTTGGACGATAGCTCTGTGTGAAGTTTATTTTTGCGCATATCCAATACGTTCTGTCTTAAGACAGTGGGGTTAATTCCGTTCAGTAACAAAGCACAGCCAACATAGATGAACATCCTGTGAAATATCGTCTTCATTAAATGAACCTGCCACTTATTCCAGTCACGGCTTACGTCACTATGGATACGAGACAGATATTCTCATCTCATAGTTACCAGTGATGCAAACCTACTCACTAATCTACCGGAAGACTTCCGTCCGCGTGTCCCATACCCACTACTAGTTAAGGCTTTGACCGGGATGTTCTTTTGTTAAATCTTATGTGGTACCGCCTGATTGGACTTCTAATGGTTAAGTGAAGTGTTTTCTTCGCGGTACGGGCTGAATTCATAAATAATATTCAGACGATCTTCGGCTTCAAAGGGTTAACCAGCTGATTTTCGTAATGGTGAGGTGTAGTGTTTTCTTCGCGGTACGGGCTGAATTCATAAATAATATTCAGACGATCTTCGGCTTCAAAGGGTTAAGGGACACGTGGACGGAAGTCTTCCGGTAGATTTCATTTGGAGCCGTCTAAGTACACTTCACTTCACCAGAGTATATTTTCACAAATTTTGTTTTACAATTCTTTTCCTATCCACACCTTGGAATTCTTTTTTTTTTAAAAAAACCCCACTGATACTGATTCAGGTGCCCCGTGCATTATAGGCTAAATGTTCAGCCAACCCTTATATGCTAATTTAAATTGCCATCGAGTGCCACACAAATACAAACCGTGTTATTATAACGATCTTACAGATACACTAACGTAACCCAGGTCTGATTAATGCCTTTAATTTGACGTGTCTATACGTCCCGAAACTGAGATAAAAAAGTAAAGATATTTTGGGATATGGAATGATGTTGGCAGCCCTGTAAAACTGGCGTGAATATCAAAGTCTTGTTTGTTGCGTCTCGTAATCTGGTAGAGGTTTTCCGACGTTTCGGAAGTACTTGCTGCCACCTTCATCGCCATGATGATTTCGTGATGCGACAGCACGACTGACCGCCATCTTCAGACTCGCCGGTGTAAGAACTAAAAAAAAATCTCGCTATATTAACGTGGTTTTATTTTTAAGCAGTTACCACCCCGTGTTTTTAGATGGAATTTACCTGAGTTCTCGGTAGATAGCAGGTACGTCTCAGTTTAAGCCTGACACCAAGCAACCAAAATAACTTCGGAAAAGCTGTTTTTTTTATATACCGGTTTACCCTGTGGAAAATTCTGTTTCACGCGGAGCTGTGAAAATTTATGGGATGTGTCATTGTTTATGACCAGAACACATACAGCACGGGTGATGAGATTTATTCGAAAATTGTAGTCGTAAAACACCTCTTCAGAGACCTAGGTGTAGATTTTAGGATGATATTAAAATGGATCCTTTAAAAATGAGATGTAAGGATGTCGTCTGGATTCAGTCCTTTCGGGATAGCGTCCGCTGACGAACTCTTGTGAAGACGATATTGAAACTTGACATTTTACTAAAAATCAATAAGTTTCTCATAGTTATTGGTTGTTAACTTTTTAAACATGGACGTTTCTCATTTGTCTTTACAGTCTCGTGAGAAGACAAGACGGCGACCCGAATAGGATGGGTTGGCGATTTTCGACAAAACTGGTGTTGCATCTGTATGTAATTTTGGAACTCAACGTCTTTTCACACATCGGTAAGTAAGAATCAATTAATATATTTAATGCTTTGATGTCACAGTTTTTAAGACATTTACAGGCCAATAGAAAAAAGTCGGTAGAGGAGCTTTACAAAGTGCCGCTTACCTTCTGAGCACATGAATATATAAATATGTTAACTTGAAAATGACTATTATTTATAAGTTGATATAATTGCGTCATATTTTGAATTAAAATTTAATTATTAGTGTTTTTTTCCCGTCTAATCACAATTGTATATAAATAAAATTATACATAAGATATTAAAATATCATTTAAATAATATACTCGTTCTTTCAAGTTCAGTAATATTTAAAAAATATTTTAAATTATTTACGTTACAGGCCAATGTTAAACCACTATCACTTTAAAATATACCCTCACTCCAATGAATTTGGATGTAAACATCATCAGAAGTTACACAACAACAGTAATTAAGTTTTAGTTTATAAGATTATAATTTTTAACTTTTAACTTTACACCTGAAGATGGTTCAATGTAACCGAAACATGTAGTAAAAAGATGTACCAAACATGTAAATGATATTTTAATATCTTATGTATAAATTTTATTTATATACAATTGTGATTAGACGGGAAAAAAACACGAATAATCGAAAATGACATCGATTTTCCTTCTTATCGATCTGTTTATTTATTATTATCGATAATTTATTATCTGCAGACGTTGGTTCGAAAATATTCTTAAGGTTTCTTTTAAAATCTGCAACGCGACGCTTGGCGTCAGTTTTCGATGTCGTCTTTCATGGCGTAGCGACGTTCATCTGTGGTTCAACGCCTTGTGGACTCGGAGACAGGATCGTTGGCGTGTACCTGTTAAGTCCACGTGGCGTTGGAACTCAGAAGACGGAAATCAACTTCTTCACCGTCTCGTCGTGATTACGTCACGTGGCTTGTAGTGAACAGTTAGTTGTTAAACGTGACTCCCTGGTTATATATGGTTGTCTGTTCCTGTGAGTTACACAAATTTGGGAATAATTATTGTCGTTCCCACTTCAAATAAACTGCTATTTGATGACTGCGTCTCAGGTATATATACACATTACTTATACTTCAGATCGCTGTGTGGATTTTACATGCATTTGAAATATTAATTTTTGATCAGCTGGTATTTTACTCTGTAGAATCATGAAATGGTACGATTACCTCGTTTATCTTACATGATCGTGTAATCATGTTCGTATCTAACGACATAATCTTTCATATTTTAAAAATTTTCCTTTCACTGTTTATTTTAAATGCGACGTGTGTGTGAGACTAGGCCTTTTTATATTTTTATACATAATTGGAATACTCGAGTTGACGGATGAAATAGCTCGATATAATAAGATCTCACACCCCGTGCTCCTCCAGCATGCCGCTAACATGTCTCGTGTCTAATTACCGCCATCCCGATCAGAGTGCAGGAGGCGTACGGCGCCGGTCTGACCCCCATCCAGTCTCTCCGCCTCTCACTAATCTCACCTTTCTAAGCTGAATGTTGTCTGTCTGTGTCCCCCCCCCCCCACTTCGCTTTAGTTGTTTGCCAAATTAGCCTCGGGCCTGTTTTTGTTGAAATTGCATGGAAATTGGAAACTTCCATAAATCTTCCTCCGACGCTCTAATGTACACATACGTGTTGTGTAAGTTATATTAATGAATGTGGATTCAGCTGTTTTCGTCGGCCTTTCAGTGGCAGCTAAGACTAAGAAATATAAAATCATACTTACAGCGTCTGATGTCGAGTTACCACCCACTTAAGGTGAGGATTGACCCTTGAAACCGAAGCTCGTATAAATAATATTTAAGAATTCGGCCCGTACCGCGAAGAAAACACTACACTTCACCATTAAAAATATCGTTTAAGGATATAATCCCTGTTTACACAGAGAATGATACGAAATGAAGATTTATTGACTTTTTCTGCGCATGCGCGGTGGTCTGTGGCTAAAATCGTGAGTGACGTGGTGTTAGCATGTAAAGCCACGTCTTGAGGGAGCTGACAGTTGCTTACCCTACCGGTGTTTCCGCCGTGACATCACGACAAAACATTCCCAAGTTCTAGTCGAAAGTTTGTTTAAACTGATGAAATTATCGGACGTTTCGATCGACTTTATAAATTCGACGAAACTTATTAGATTTTATAGGTTCTCCTGATGATGGAAGCAGGTACACTCTACGAAACGTTTTTTTTGTGATTTTTTTTTAAATAATAGAGGAAGTATTATCTTCTACAAAAATCATCGGTTTCATTAAAAAGTATTCGTTTTTCAAATGCTCCCATTTGCTTACAAACCTCATACGTTCCTCTGCACCCAGCCAACATTTCAGAAGCATCTGCTACCATTGTAACTGTGCATCTGTTCGTGGCAGCCAATGAGTGCTTCTCTCTCTCTATATATGGATGTTCCCTCTTGTTTCTCCTATTTGTTAGCATTCTCTAAAGTCATTCCTAAATAATTACTTCGTATATTAAATTATTTCAATTAGTTTGCTCTGGGATGGACATTTCTGTACTGTTTCAATTATCTTGTCCATTAGAGTACCGCGAATGGGAGCCTACGGAATTTCTGTTAGAATAAATCCGTCTCTCTGTCCTTACTCTCAAAACAGTATTAGAATTCTTAAACTGATTTTGGATAAATTTGATATTTTGAGAATTTTAGATTAATTATCGTTGAATTTCAATTTAAATTTACTTAAGAAAGTGCATAATATATCTTAATAAGTACTTACAATATTAAAAATACACTGACAGATTTTTTTTTTCTACCTTGGATAATCGTAAACACTTACATAAATGGATTTTAGTGTAGTTGATTACAAATTTACTACGTAATTATTTAGAATCTCTGCCACGATGATAGTGATATTTATGGTGATTATGGTTATAACGATGACTTGTGTGACAGGTGATACGATTTTCAATTACCTGTTGTTCAGAAGTTTCATGATTGTGACGGTAATTCAGTCACCTGTATGACCGCCTGCTACCTCAACAAAGTCTGTTAATAATAATGTCGAAATAAAACTTGTATGACCTGAATCTGTCCCTGCAAATTTCCCGATTTGCACAGACACAGTTTAAATCTTCGTGTAGTTTTATTTGGGACTGCAAAATGAAGAGGGAATATTGGTGTTTTGTTCTGTGGACTGTGTGGTGTTATAAAAATGTAATTACTAGCTTCACTGTTTGGTACCTCTCACATTTATTCCGTCCATTTCGATGAATTTGTTATTAAAGTTGAATATACAGCGTGTGTATCAGCTTCAGAATCTTGTAGCATGCTTTTGGAGTCTGTTTCAAGAGCATGATATATGAGAGCCCACTTTCCTTTCGTTGCCTTTAAAATTAAATTTTGTAATATCAGTGTCACTGTCGTTTCAATTTCATGGGTTTTAAGTTACGTAAATAAAATACATTTAATGAGAACACAAGGTGGACACTAGAAGTAAAATTCAAAGTTTCAGTCCACTGCTCAAATAAAATACAGACTGGGCCGATACTAACTTCACAATTTCAGGGGCGTGTGATTCTTAACTTTGAAATTCATTGTAATTTGTAATTTACATAAATTTCCGTGTGTCATAGCCAACAAATATGAGATATTTATTTTAATTTCTTTTCGTATTTAAAACAGTACGACGCTTCGTTATCAGTGGCATAATTTCAATTATTTTCCGTGGAAAATAGAGTCTTGTTACTGTTGACAGCCATGTAACCGACACGTTTAGATTTACACTAAAGTTTTGACTTCATGAAAATATTACAGGACAAGTGTCATGAGGTCTCAGTCTCTGCCATTAAAGAATCACAAAATTAAGGTTTAAGAGTTTTCAGTAATGAGATTCAAAATAAAAAGTCCCTGCGATTATTTTAGAGAGCTGGAAACCAAAGAGTGTAAGGTCAGTCTTAATCGGTTTCTTCAGATATTAAATTTGTGAACGTGTTTATAAGGGAAATGTAAGTGTTCTTAAATGAGAGAGTCATAGAAAAGTTACATTTTGGTTAGCTTCCTGGCTCTAATTTGTATCTCTCCTGACAGACATGCGAAATGAGATTCATGCCAATTTGAGGCAAGCAATTAGGCTGACGTGTGTGTGGTCTAGGTTTCTGGGGCGAGAGAGGTCGTTTGGGGGTTTTCTGCGCCTGACATGCGCGAGGGATCGAGAATTGTGGACTACAGCGCAGGTCTGTGTATTCAGTAAACACAATGAAGCGATGGTAAAAACCTTCAATATTCAATTGTTTCGGGATATGTCAGATATGGGGACGTGGTAGTCAGTGACTTGTTTGACTACGCACTGACTAGACAGCAGCTGAAAAAGAGCTGTCATTTTTGCATGCTTTGACTCGCGTTCCACCTCAACGTACCGCTGGCATCTCTCGTCTTCAAACTGATAACCGGACAAAGTTTCTGAAGACTGCTGTCAAGCCGAGGAACTATTAAGTTAATGGGAATTTCTGTTGTTGCCTTTGTGATAGTAGGTGATGTCTCCTTCACCCTTACAGAGATCTCTCGCTCTCTTTCTTACCAGCGTTTCATAGCCCCCACCCCCCCCCACCCCCACCCCACAAAACAGCGCCCCATTTCGACAAATTAAAGACGAAATACACATCCGAGATCGTCTCTCGTTACACCACACCCGTTCCTATGAAATGTGTTAATTCTGTCATGTTCTGGCACCTACGAAATTATAAAATCTTCCCCCGAACTTCTGCTATTCCATATGATTCCTCGAACAAGTATCTTTCTCACTTTTATTATGCCTTATTCTGATAACGACATCCGTCTTTAATTTATGATTTGTATCACTGTTACCTAGGAAACATTTCATTACATTACCTTACATTACATTACCCTACATTACATTACCTTATCTTACATTACATTACCTTACCTTACTTTACATTACATTACATTTCATTACATTACATTACTTTACATTACATTCAGCTACCACAGACCCATCTTAAGCGTAACTAATTCAAGTTAAATAAGCAAAGTCTTAATCAAACTTATCTCAATTGTAAAGCATGTATAAAGGAAATATTTAGAATAAAGCCAATATATAAACTTCCTTTCCGTATAGACGTATTTACGTCTAATTCTCCGGAACCGTCTTTCGTTTCGTGGTCATTTCTCTTTTTTATCAGCTGTTAGTAGTTATATTTTTTTCTAAAAAATTGTTATCAGGAATAATACACAGTGTAATAAATACTGAATTTATGAGCGTTACGAAGATGGCGGAGAAAATTTACCTCTCGGACTCGCAGAAATTCCCTGAGCCATCTGCAAATCCTGTATAATAAGATGGATGTTCTCTCACATCTCCATTCTTACATCCAGTCTATCGCCTGTTGTATCTTTTTTATCCTAGATTTTTCTGTCATTAATTAATTTACTCTGCCTACCTGTCACATTTACTCCGCTATCGATTCAGCAACTCCATTTCCCCATTGCCTTTCCTCCAATGTCTCTTAAATTTCTTCCTTTCCTCTGTCTCTACGTCTCGTTCTGCAACCTCTAGTTTTCGCTCATTCTCATCCAATCGTAATAAAACCAGCTCAGATGAACAATGTACTTCATCCTGAGAGCTCGTCGTGTCTCGCTTTGATGCCTATTTCTAGTCGCTTCCTACATTATTCGATCTATCGCTTCAAAACAGCAGGTTTAATTTTATGTTTCTCTTACAAATCCTCGTCTGATCTGCTGTTTGTGTCAAGAGATGGCCAGATATCGTTTAGCTACGCAATGAATACCCCTACCTTCTTTAATTGTTCTGACTTAAATTACGAACTGATTCTTCTAACGAAGTATAATTAAATACAGACCGGAAGATAGCCATATTCATAATCGAATAAATCGAAATAAGACTCATATCGATTCGTGTGGAATCGAACAAGAACTGTATGTTATATAAAGAACTGAAAATGTCTGTATTTTGTAACATTCGTAAGCAATTAAAATATGTAATAAAATACAGGTCAATACACAAAACTATATTTGGGTGTTAAAATTTAAAATTTAAATGTTAAAATTTTAAATTTTAAATTAGCGCCATTCATCACTATAAGGATGTTACATACATGAAAGGCATGCATTATAATATAAAATAGTTTTAAATAAAAAAACAACACCTGAAGATGATGTATTACATCGAAACATGTTGTGAAATGAATGAAAGCGCGCAAGTGTAACATCCTTGAAACAATGAATGGCGCTAATTTAAAATTTTAAATTTTAACATTTAAATTTTAAATTTTAACACCCAAATATAGTTTTGTGTATTGACCTGTATTTTATTACATATTTTAATCCAAAACACAAACATGACGCATGTAAACCTTAAATTCGTAAGCAAGTTAGAGAAATATACGTTTCAGGAATGTGAAGGAACTTGGTCCAGCTGTATCCAACCAACATCCTCACATCCGTTTATCTAAGATCCAATTTTTAGTCAGTCGCCGTGCTTTTGTTTCAAACCTCGGACAAGTTTCCCTCGGTCCTGTACTGGCACCGGACAACCTTAAGCACTTCGTTGATTTAATTAATCTATCGTCGCGAATGCTGGGATAGTAACTGAATACACTCCACTGTTGCCTTCCCGTATTCCCTCCTGACTCAATAATAATTAATCACCCTTCGCTTCTAACTTTAGGGCTACGCCATGTAGCAGAGTCCTTTTTGAGAAGCTGATAGTAATTGAGCTAGTCAGAAAATTGTGCTGGTGTACACAACAGCCGTCAACTGGGCACTGTCATGAGCCACCTGAATCCACTCCACATCTTCGTACAACGACTTTTAAATCCAGCTTAATATTTTTTGTGGGTTTGTGGTTAATAAAGTTATGGAGGATCTTGTCGCCTCCATATGCAGGGTAGATCGAGGCGATACGTCTAACTAAACTGATTGTTCTTACAATTGACCCTACCTGGTGGAATAAAAATAAATTTTTCCTTCTCGATTTTGTATTTTAACTTCAATTCAGGTGACATTTCTGTATAAACTCCTGCAGTTCTCTTGTTGTTTTGGTAGGATATTAATGCATTTCACCGTGTTAAGACACTTTTCGCTTGGAGTGGATACAGACGCAAGTAGCCACAGGTTTTGATGGGCTTTCAGTCCAACAAACAAAGAAACATTTCGATAGAGAACATCATTTTAATATATTTTAAATATTTAAATGTTAATTATAGTAATATTTTAATATTTAATAGGAATTTTATTGTGATTTAGACTGACAAGATTTAAACAAATATATATTTATCACAATATGACGCAACTTTATCATCTCAAACAAAGAAACGTATAGGACCTCACGACATCACAACATAGAAGATCACATCCGATATTTTTACCGCCATAAAAACCTCAAATCTTATATCGAAATATTATTTAAGAAACCTTCCAGACCAGCGTCTACTCTGACTTTCTGTTTCTCGGAGTAATATTTTGTACGTTCTCAAATTTACACTTCGTGTTCTGGCAAACCTTACCCTTTTGATCTGGCCCAGAGTTATTATAACATGGAGTAACGGAGTTCGGCATTAAACAATTTTTTTTTTTTACAATTTCCTGTTACTTTATAAATCTTGTACCCCAGCGGGCTTCTCAGAACTCCGTTCTGACACACCTCAGTTCCTGGTTTCTCCTGTAAAGTGCTAGGCCTTGCTTTTCACGTGTGGTTAATACAGCATCGTAGATGATCTTTGAAAAAACACGTACAAGTTATAAACGGGGAGTGTTTGTTATACGACGTCTCAAATATTTTCATAAATGTCGCTTTCTCTGTCTTTACCGCTAACCTCGATATCTGAAGACAACCTCCAGGACGTAGATTAGACAACGAAGATGTGATAGAATTTTAAGAAGAACAACGAGGGAGAAAATCCCATACAGGACGTCGGGATTTTGTAGTGGGGGACAAGACAATTAAATTGTTGTGATGTACAGTCAATTTGTCTCTTGTACATTTCTCAGGAGGTCGAATGTCCTGATTGAGAGAATAGTCTTTACGTAGGCGTCTTAATAAGAAAAAGCGAATGTCGTTGTGAACGTCGCTTAGCGGTGTCTTGAGACCTGAAAGACGTCACAGCTACTGTTTTCTTATATATTTCATTATATTCTTTTCTCTTCGAAAATAATCTGTCTTTAATCTTTTTTTTCTCTTGTGTTCTCATTACGAAAACCCCTTTCTCAGCTCGCCCGCTTAAATACCATTACACTTCTCTGTTATAAACCAGTCTTACACGTGAATAAAAATGTACCGGAAATAGAAAATTGATTCTTTTAAAATAATACGCGTTTGTTTCGTTGCGATATTATAGGTTTCAGATAATATTATCAGGGAGGACGAACCCAATATTCTGCTGTAATGCTGCGCGCGCTCTGTTGGAGTTCAGATGAGTTTATCGCGGTTATAAAATTCCGGAAGTTGTCTTCTGTGTTATGACGTCGAATAGTTTGGTTATATGCAGGTGGTTACTAATCATAATCAACCATAACCACAATCATATCGTATTTTATAGATCCCGCAAGTCTTGGTACAGACGATGAATGATTAACACAATATTTCCCTATCGCAGTGAGGATAATGGTAATATATTTGGATGTGAATTCGATTTAATCCCAGGTTAGGAGTGCTATTGGAATGAAGTAGTTTAAATGTGATGTAACTTTTCACGAGTGCAAGAATTATTTCTCAACTCTTTTTAAAGCTCAGTGATAATTTCACCTGCTTTAATAATATTTTAACATTTTTAGTTGGTATTTTTGAGTCTGGCGTGTTTCTCTGTGTAAACAGGAAATGTTTTCTTGAATAACATTAAACAGTTAATCTTTTTAATGATCAAATTCTGTGTTTTCTTTGCGGTACGGAACAAATTATTGAATATTATTTAGATAATCTTCGGCTAAAAATGATATATATATATATATATATTTTACGACAGCGTCTTGGGCAATAAACAGTCTAAATACTTCAAACAATGTTTTAATATAACCGGATAATTAAACAAACAACATAAGTTATTTCAGTAATTCTTCCCGGGTTATAGACTATTCGGTCTTGCTCTAGAGAACGCGATTTTAAGAGAACGTGAAGTAACTAGAAAGACAGACGGACAGATTGTAGTCTGGGAGGGACGGATAATCTGTCACATGCACAAGTTCGCCAGCATTACATTAATCTGAGAAATAACTCTAATCAATGCAGGCTTGGTACGGTTGAAAAAAAAGGGGGGGGGAAGAGAGAGAGAGAGAGAGAGAGAGAGATTACTTTTATTCCTCTTTTCTCAGTTTCGGATTCTGTGACCCAGAGCTGAGTAATTTGTTAAGTCAGTCCCAGAAAAATCCTCCTTTTTATTTACTGAATTTCGTTATTACAGAAATGTTCAGCACAAATCTCCGTATATTTGCTTTAAATACCTTGTTAACGCACTGAAGCAAATAGCTAATGTAGTTATAATTGGCTGTTTCAGTTAGAGCTGAATGGGATTTTGAACTGTTTAGATATTTGAAAAAAAAATAAAATAAAAAAATTCTCTAATAATTGCTAGAGCATTTATTGCGAATTTTAATTACTTTATCTCAACATTTCCACCTACATTAAGCTTGAGGCTCGTATTTCTCCATTTTAATCTGTTTAGCAGAAAAGTCTGTTGTTGTTTCCATTTTTGAACGTTTAAACGTGAAGATTTTAAAATGCTGTGTTATATGAACTGGCCAGAAATTCATTGACATTGTAAAAGTCTTGTTAAATTCTTAAGCAGAATCTAAGTTTGTACACTCTTCTGTTTGCATTCGTGAATAAACTTAGTCATTCATTATTTGTTATAGAATTTTATTTCGGATTTGCGCAGTGCGATGGTGTTTTGTTTACGTGAGGGAGCTGGACCTGGTCTCGCCAAGTTGCTGGAAACAACTTTATATTTGTTATTCTTGTTCCCAGATACTTAAATTTTGAAATATTTCTTCTCGGGGTCCAAATATTCTCGACAGCACCTTTGTCTCAAATTCCCTCAGTCATTTTTCTGCTCGCAAATTGGAAAAGACCAAGTGTTACCACGGACGCAAGACGGTTGGCAAAACTGTAAATTTGCATCTTCCGGTTTTAGCAGATGACACGGAAAGACAAATGCCTCTGAACCGGGTGACCGAGATTGTAATAATTATATCCTTTCATCAGGCCTGCAGCGGATATTAATGGGTGAGAGACGTTGGCAGAATAGATATTAGTTGGGTAAACTGGAGTAATTAGGGAGAACTCTTCCCCAGTGACGCTTTATGCATCGCAAATTCGAGGTGGGCAAACCTGGGACAGAGACAGGATTGCCAACCGCTCACGAGTTAGTATGTTTACCCCGTTCGTGCATAAAATTTACCTGTTTATGTAATAGACAAGTGATAGTCAGTGATCATTCATCTGTGGTCTGTTATGTTAAAAATATTTGTATTCTATAAAGACTTAAGCTGTTTGATGTATTTAAATATATTAAAATACTTTTATAGAAATGTTTATCTGGTACATAAAAGTCTCGAAGTAAGCGTTAATTTGGCAAATGAGTTTATTTCGCCGCTGTGTTAAAATCGGCTTCGAGGAATCCATATAAAAATTAGTTTCAGCGGAGCAGTGCAAATCACTTAATCAACTACCGAAGTCAGGATTTGGTGGAATTTTTAATTTTGTAATTGGCAAATACGGTTTAAATACAAATAACGATGATTGTTACGTTTAAGAATTAATTTAACTGAAAAATATTTTACCGATGAATCGATTTTCTATGAATACTAAATTTTTTTTTTCGTGTTATATATTTTCATATTCCCATGGCGTTCTGTAAATAATTTAAGACAGACTTTTTTTTTTAATTACAGATTCTTCAGATATTGTACGCAGTTTATGTCAGATCTGTTGTGTATTTAAGATGCATCGCTCATTTGTGAGACCCCACGCGTGTTTAATTTATTAGACTCTGAATTGGGTGTGGGGTTAATTGAACTAGCGAGCAGGTGCGAAATGTGACTTATCTCTCTCATGGCCACCAAGAGGCACGCGATGAGAGGCTTCTGAGTTACGGTTACACCGTGTCTAGAGGGCTGATGCGGCGTTCCAAGAACATAGAGATAGCTTTGTACTATAGCTTATCGGGTTTTATCAGGAAACAGAGAGGCAAATACATCAATCAGTTTTCCCTCGTGATTTAAGTAATCGGATATTTCTGTAAACTCGTTCATTGGTCGTCAGGATGACGATAATTTTGTCAGCAGAAACAGTCGTTAATAATTCAGTTTTTTATTTTAACTCAGTAGCTACGGAAGCCGTTTGCAGAGTCAGCACAAGAGAAGATAAAATATATACACAGAACAGGAAAAAAATATAAAATTAAATATAATAAAACTTTCCGATATAAATTAGTGCTAAATGCAGCAATTTATGACCACCGACTGAAGAACTTGATAATTATATTTATATATATTTTATAAATAAGTTTAAGAATTGCGTGAAATTCCGAATAACAGTCAAGACTAAAGCGGGATTGCCTAACTTCCAAGGTAACAAAATTCAGAAGCTGATAGTTGCAAATTTAAACAAGGCGTTGATCTTACGGGGAAAATTCAATTTTTTTCTGGTAGACCTCGGGGTGGGGGTGGGGCGGTCTATTTTTTATATTGCTATCTTCCCAGCGTTTATTAATTCAAATATTTTGTGTGTAGTTTTTTTTTCTGATACGGGTATTGGCCAACGTAAAACCAGGTCAAATTTGACGGAGTGATCGATTATGTAGGGCGCACGTGGACGAGTGATGAGTTTTTGGGACAATGGAAGGGGGTGATGGTTGAAGTACTTTGGTTCAGGTGTAAAAGAGTGGAATTTAATGGAAAAATTAATTGAACTCTGCCCCCCCCCCCCAAGCTAGGGGAGAACCATATTTGACACCTGCGTTACTGATTCGTCTGACGCAGAAAGAAATTCCTCCTTAGTTATGGACACGTATTCACTTACATTCCAAAATTTATCTCTCTCAAAAGATTTCTGTCTTCTGGGTTGTTGAAATTAACCGACGTTTCAGAGGTCATACTGCCTCCGTCATCAGAGTATGAAGCTTTCTGTCTTCTGGGTTGTTGAAATTAACCGACGTTTCAGAGGTCATACTGCCTCCGTCATCAGAGTATGAAGCTTTCTGTCTTCTGGGTTGTTGAAATTAACCGACGTTTCAGAGGTCATACTGCCTCCGTCATCAGAGTATGAAGCTTTCTGTCTTCTGGGTTGTTGAAATTAACCGACGTTTCAGAGGTCATACTGCCTCCGTCATCAGAGTATGAAGCTTTCTGTCTTCTGGGTTGTTGAAATTAACCGACGTTTCAGAGGTCATACTGCCTCCGTCATCAGAGTATGAAGCTTTCTGTCTTCTGGGTTGTTGAAATTAACCGACGTTTCAGAGGTCATACTGCCTCCGTCATCAGAGTATGAAGCTTTCTGTCTTCTGGGTTGTTGAAATTAACCGACGTTTCAGAGGTCATACTGCCTCCGTCATCAGAGTATGAAGCTTTCTGTCTTCTGGGTTGTTGAAATTAACCGACGTTTCAGAGGTCATACTGCCTCCGTCATCAGAGTATGAAGCTTTCTGTCTTCTGGGTTGTTGAAATTAACCGACGTTTCAGAGGTCATACTGCCTCCGTCATCAGAGTATGAAGCTTTCTGTCTTCTGGGTTGTTGAAATTAACCGACGTTTCAGAGGTCATACTGCCTCCGTCATCAGAGTATGAAGCTTTCTGTCTTCTGGGTTGTTGAAATTAACCGACGTTTCAGAGGTCATACTGCCTCCGTCATCAGAGTATGAAGCTTTCTGTCTTCTGGGTTGTTGAAATTAACCGACGTTTCAGAGGTCATACTGCCTCCGTCATCAGAGTATGAAGCTTTCTGTCTTCTGGGTTGTTGAAATTAACCGACGTTTCAGAGGTCATACTGCCTCCGTCATCAGAGTATGAAGCTTTCTGTCTTCTGGGTTGTTGAAATTAACCGACGTTTCAGAGGTCATACTGCCTCCGTCATCAGAGTATGAAGCTTTCTGTCTTCTGGGTTGTTGAAATTAACCGACGTTTCAGAGGTCATACTGCCTCCGTCATCAGAGTATGAAGCTTTCTGTCTTCTGGGTTGTTGAAATTAACCGACGTTTCAGAGGTCATACTGCCTCCGTCATCAGAGTATGAAGCTTTCTGTCTTCTGGGTTGTTGAAATTAACCGACGTTTCAGAGGTCCATGCTCCTTCAATCGGCCCTAGACTAGATCGTGTAAGCGAAGGGTTAGTAAAGATAATTACAGTGTTAAACTTTTAATTTAAACATTTCACCGAATATGATTCTGGTGATTTAATAAAGAATAAAGTGATTGGTGGGGCATTTAGCACGCATAGAGTGATAATGAGTTGGAAATATTAATCGGAAAGCTTAAATATATGAGTCAATTTGAGAGAAGTACGCGTAGATGTTAGGATGCTAATGAAATTTAAATTTAGGATTTGAAGTCTTGGTATGGATTGTGTGGCTACGGGCAGCGTATAGTTGCAGGTTCTTGTGGAGGTATAACTCCACTCCCCAACACGATTACTTCAACAGTTGGCGCAACTTTACGTTCAAATGGAGTTACAGAAGCGACGTCTTGATAAAGCAATCCCGAGTCCGTCGTAAATTATGTAAATGTTCCTGTTCATGCGTCATTTTGTGGTTTAGCTGCCGTAAACATTTTTCATTCAATTCAGGGACTTTCGTCACGAGTTTGTACTGATTTTTTTTTTCATCTGCGTCAACATTCCTGTTCTCGGTATTTTATTTTAAAGTAACTTTGAGTTTTGTGAACGAAGTTGCTACGACGAGGATAGATCAGAGGTTCTACGTTACGACAAGACTCAGAAATACTTTGTTGCTACTCGTTAAGTATTAATTAGCAAGAACTTTGCCGACACAACTTTGTGGAGAGAAATCTGTGAGCTGTCGAACCACGAATTTGAGACTAGATTTTCGATATTTGTCAGATGTATTTACAAGCATTTGCGTTAAATTATAGAAAGGACGTGGACCTCCAGGGAAGCCTCCTCGGATGATTGAGTAATTCAATTCTTTATTATTTGTGTGCTGTATCAACAGCCTGATGGCCAATTACAGATACAGCACAGAGATAAACTCACAAACACAGTAAAACATAAAAGGTAAAACAAGCAATATATAAAATACATTGAAACGGAAAATACACAAAAAATTACTACTAACTACATTATGATATTTGTAAAAATAACATGAATCAATTAGGTAAATTGTGCTATTATAGAATATGATTAAGTGTGACAATTTTCGTCTCGAATATGTCCACTAATAACGTGGACGGACGTTTCGTGAAGTTAATTGAGTCGCTGGCAAGTCCGTCCGGTTATCAAACTCAGGACACTTTTTTAGGAGTTTTGACCCTCGTGAGATCTCTTCCCGGTCTCAAGAAATAAGAGTGCAAAGTTTGGTGTAAATCTGTGTATCCGTTCGCGAGATACACCAAACCACGATTTCAACTTTATGTGAAGAAATGTGAAGACGAACTTTTCGGATTTAAAGGGCTAATAAGTGAAGGAAAGTTTGTGGAACGTAATCGCCCTTCAGACGTAACATTAGATTTTTACCGATGTGAATAGAAATCACAGAAGTTTGGCGCTACGTACTTAACGTGAGTAGAAGCACAGTTGGCAGCACTGAACATGGTTAAATCTGGAGTAGAAGTTTCTAGACTCGGAAGGGATGTCAACACACAGGAAAACTGTGACGGTAACACTGAAAAACGTCGTGTCTGTCCGAATATAATACGTAGACAACGAACAGGAAATTAAAAAAGAAATGTTGCTATGGTATAGGATGTTACAAATTATATAACCGTCTTATTTTACAATAAAATATAAATGTCCCTCAAGAAATAAATTCATAAAACTTTAATATCTTGTACAAATTGTATACTCCTGAGAATGGTTAAATTTTCCGCAGACATGCCAAAAATACATCACACAGAAATTTTTTTTTGACATTAAATGATAAATATTGAGAATGTGTTAGGCGGTTTATCAAATTTGTTAATTTAATAGTGCGTTTTCTGCCCGCGGACCACATTGTGTGAACTTCGCTCTCGACCTGCCACGCTGAGACGCTAAATCATGAAAGTTCCAAGCATCGTTAACTTCATTACTCTTTGGCCCTTAATTTCTTCTATGAAGATGAATAGATCTCTAAAGCGTATTGAAAGTTTATACGTTCTGGGAAGGCTTAATTTTTTAATTCTATAATGCTGACGTAAATGAACTTTCATCGACACTTAAAAAGGCGGGTTGTGATTGGTGAAACGAGGAAGTACTTAAACATGGGCTAAATTATTGAGTCGTATCGGCAAATCTATTTCCGAATGTTATTCGTATTGTAATAATGAAATTGGTTGTACGCGTTAACAACATTTCTTCACAACAACAATAATAATCAGACACAATTTCGATACCCCTTAATTAAGAAGTGAAAATTTTGATTAAACATCAGAATTTCAAATTATTGCCATGTTTATACTTTGATGTAGTGGTGTTTAAAGCAGCAACGTCTTATGTCATTGATAAAAGGTTTAGAGAAGACATTTAATTTTCTGCGTATAATTTAAATATTCGTGAGAAACTTTTATCCAGTTCGACATTTCTCCCACACACATTCCCAACGTTTGCAAGTCGTCTTTTTCTGTTAAATTTTTCAGGTTTTACATCTAACATTTTACATGCATTACAATATGTCTCAACCTTTTAGAGTCTTATCATGTATCTTAATATTTGGTGGAAAAACACAAATTATAGACTTTTTCATGCGATTTTCCAGCCTAATTTTCCTTCCGACTTATTACGTCTGAATACTCTACTCAGCATCCAATTCTAAAACACTTATCCTTGTTTTTTTTCCCTCAAATTAAAAGTCAAGTCTCACACCCATACAAAGACTTAGATAAAATTATATATAATCTGTGTAAGAATTAGCTTTACGTTAAATTATGAGGTGATATTATTTTTTGGGTAATTATTAATTTCTTGTTATTGTTCTTAGATATTCTAACTTCGTTACATTTTAAAATAATTTATTAGATTTGCGCTATATTCTTATGACGAGATGTGACATACATTCACATATTTGATTTTTTTACTCTGTCTTTGTCCTCGCTTGGTTCATTTCGTTAAAATGCCTGAGAAAAACACCGACCAAAAACATTGACGTTGGCACTCAGCAGACCCAAATTCGCCCTCGTCGGAAACAAGACTATAACCAATCATGCCAAGATAACGTTTACAAGTTTTCCGAGGTCCGTCACTTTTCTAAATCTTTCGCCTGTAAAATTCTTTTGTTGGTTGTTTGTACTGAACTGTAAATCGTTTGTTTTCCGTCTTGTTACTCTCGTGAATGAAATAAGGCGATGAGCGTAGCGGAACAAACATTCTGAGAATTGAACTTTCTTGTCGTTGAAGCAACGTTGAAACATCTTTGGAATCGACGCGGGCTACAGCAATGAGCAGATTTCTGTTTACAGGCAGACGAAACAGAATGTGACGTCTGAGATATACGTATGTTATACGAGACCAAAGTTTGAATAATTTTTATATCGTGGTAATTAATAGGATTGATATTTCAATACATTTTTTTTTTCAGATTTCGCATAGAAAATAATATGATTTTTTTTTTAAAATCATCTCAACTCACTTGTACACATTGTCTTCAACGTAGACTGAAACAAATGAATCAAATTAAGTCTTACACTTTCTTAAAAAAGATGAAGGAAATAAAATTCCTGTTATGGTAAACTGTGTAGAAAATTAATTCAGTGTCCACTAATTACCTCACAGTCCGAAATGTCTTTGATTCTGATTTTGGTCGGACTGGGATCTGTTCATATACGTTCTTGGCAGATGATCCAGCAGTGGTTTGCCATTGCCTTCTTCTGTGTGTGAATGGAGTAATTGTTGGGATGCCACGGAGGAAAACTCCGTGTTGCCTAGACCACGGCCTTGCCCAACACAAGTTATAAATTCGGGTACCGCCGGGAATCGAACCCGAGACCCCCAGGATTACAAGGCCAGCGTTCTAACCGCTAGACCACCGTCGGTCAACATTTACAGTAGTAAAATGTACTTTTGGTAGAAACATTCAGAAGTCACGTGCATCTTAAATGATTTTTATACGCAGGGTTCTTCAAAGCACTCAGTTATCAGTCGTTGTATTAAACAGTTAAGTGATTATACATTTTACTGAGGTAATTGCCGTCTTCTCATTGAGCAGTAAATCATTAACAATTCTTTTTGGTTTACGTTACTACCTGCATTTGTGTGGGAAGGATTTTGGTTATTATGTAGGCTGCGTTTTAATCTTCCAGTACCGGTAATGGGCAACAGTAAGTGAGGATTAATTTTAAATACGCGATCATAACATTCTTGTCTCTAAAGCTTGCTTTATTTTACAAAATAATTGTAAATCCGAATTGATTTCTGTCCACTGAGCTAAGCTGCTTGTCATATATTCGTAAAGTAAGTTCCTCGATTTTTAAGTGTCTTAGGTTATGTTCTCATCTTATTGCGGATAAGTCAACGCTAATGCATGCAGGATTGTTTAAAGCTGTTTAATTATAAAATGTTTAACTCACGCAATGGTGCGTTGAATAGACCCCGTTACGAAATACAACTTCATGCACAGTTCTGTAACCAGTTAGAATTTTATTGTAATAATCATCGTAAAATCCTCATTGTGCTTGAATTTTACTTGATAATGGAAGCAGCAAACACAGGTGAAACATCCAGATGACAGCCATCTTCAAATAGGATGTCAACTAGATTTACGTAGCTCATTATGGGGTCCAGCTCAGGTTAACTCTGTTAATTTACATTTGTAACCATTCGTAGGCACAAGACCAACTGAGCCACTAACAGCTTCTCTAAAAATACTTATATGTGGGGTTACACATCAATCTGACTGTATTTTATATACTTAAAAATATTTGCATCGTAAAAATCCGGTATTATTATTAGCCAGACATATATTTTTAGGAACCTTTTCTGGCGACCTCACCTAACCTAACCTAACCTAACCTAAACTTACCTAATCTTACCTAACCTAACCTAAACTTACCTAACCTAACCTACCCAACCTAACCTAACCTAACATAACCTAAACTTACAAAACATAACCTAACCTAACCTAAACTTAACTTGCCTAACCTAACCTAACCCAACCTAACCTAACCTAACATAACCTAAACTTACAAAACATAACCTAACCTAACCTAAACTTAACTTACCTAACCTAACATAACCTAAACTAGATTCTACAAGTGTTTAAACAACAACACATCTCAGATACACATATATAAGTATTACCAAGATGTGCCTTCACTATTAACGAATTTTAACCTCTAATTTTATATTTATATTATTAATGAAAGAGGTACTGCCTCCAGCGAGATGTAGCTCATTCAGAACACGGCCGTGTTTAAACCGCCCCTCTATTGCAAATGTCAAATTTAGTTTTCGGTACGTGGCGTCGTGACGTGGCAGCAGATGGCATTACGTAATTCCGGCGTGACACCCGCCAAAGCCACACGTGTGGCATTAGAGCGTCTCTTCATCGCAATTGCATGGCTGGTCCATTCACAGAAGTGACGTGGCATATTATTACAGGTGAAAGCGTGGCTTTCAAAGCTATGCTATTTCATCTTGTTTGGTCCCTGCAGCGCGTGGTTTGTTTTTAAAAAGAGCGTAGTATTTGTCAGTGACAGAAACAGAGAATACCACTCATTATGTTGGCTTATAATTTGTTGTTAAATATGTGCGTAGGTTTTCTTGGTAAGATGCAATTAAGCTCCGTTTGGTCCAGACGCCTGTGTGCGCTCTTAATTGACAGGAATGTGTTAAAGTCTTTTTTTAAAAAATTTAGCGCGGAAAGCATTTTTAAGCTTAATTGCTCCCCAGAGAGATTTCAGGTTTTAGTGACTTATGCTTATGACTGAAAAAGATGGAATAGGCTTAGATGTTGAAGGTAGAATTAGCAAACTTCTGAAGTGTGGTGTTTTATTTGCGGTAGAGGTTAAATTCTTAAAAATTATTTGGACCAAGTTAGATTAAATGCGAGATAAATAAGAAATTGATTGCATGGATAAAAGAGATGACCATTTCCAGAATTTAATAATGATTTATTTTGTTTCTGATTTCACTGTAATTTATTTATCGACGAATAAAACATATGACGGGAATGGGTTGAGGGAATTTTATATCACTCTGTAATACGAAAGTACACGAAAAAAAAATCTAAAAACACACACTGTTAGATGATCTAGATAGATTGTCTTGTAGATGATCTAGCTTCGTTATCTGTTTTTTTATATTCTTTAAAGTTTTACAATTATATTAGTGTTCCCTAGGTGGATTATTTGTTTTTATTTATATTTCTTCATTTTTTGCTGTGTTAATATTGTTTCTATTTTGGGTTTGCCTGTACTTGGCAGTTATATTTAATACTGTACATGTATAAGTTTAGTTAATCTGTTTGTGTATTATTTTTCATTATTATTTTATGTATTATCAGTGTTTGCCTGTTATTGGCTTCTTGCTGTTAGCAAACACGTAAATAAATTAATTGAATTGAATTGAATTGAATTGAATTATTATTATTATACCATTTATTCATCATTTTACATGGTATTTACTTCTATGTACCTGAGACAAACCTTACCCCTAAGGTACATAGTGCAGCAACTATTTCTGAAATACATTTTTTAATACGTTTTACATGCGTTAAACAGATTTCGCGTCAGGCATTATATTGTATTTTACATCAGCGTCTTTCGAGTGACGTATGAATATCCCAAAATGGCGGCTTTCTGAAGTTCCCTGATGTCGTGTTCGCCCGGGATGTTGGCCAAATATGTTTTGAGTGACTTTGTGAATTACTCTCTCTTTTACTTTCAACATTGGTTGTATTACAATGAAAAGGTCCTCCATTTCCTTCTTTATTAAATTTCTTTATTATTATTAATTATTAATTATATTGCCAGTAGCAGTGGTGACACCTAAAACCCACATTGAAACTTGGTCCCAGAGGCACAGCTGATTCTATCATGTCTGAATCCATCTTGCGATGAAATTTGAGTGATACATCGGTGGATGCGCCGTGCATCTGTCACAGGCGGTCCAGCGATTCTCATGCCGCCTAATAACCCCGACACGACACGACTGTAATTACATTATATCACTACGAACAGTACGGACGGATGTTCGACCACAAGCGTTGAGGCCAGCACGGCGGCGTTAATTCTGTCTCTCCGTTCCACCAAACCACTCTCGTCTCTTGGACTCCCCGATTATTATTACCCGCTGTATTTCACTTTTTCACAGTGCGTCAGTTAACGATATAAAATTTACTTATATATTTCTCATTTTCTTTGATTGTTTGAAAAAAAAAATTCCTGACGTTCGATTTCTTCTTTTGTATTTGTATTTAACCTTTAAGCCAAAGAACGTCAAAATAATATTTAAGAATTCAGGCCGTACCGCGAAGAAAACACAGAATTCAACCATCACAAATATCAAATGGTTGAAGCTGTTCATGTACGAAGAATTTATTATTATTATTCAGTATTCTGTCTGAGGACAGGTCCATATGAACAGGATCCTTCCATCCTTTTCTCGGACTGGGACCTGTTCATATACGTTCTTGGCAGATGATCCAGAAGTGGTTTGCCATTGCCTTCTTCTGTGTGTGAATGGAGTAATTGTTGGGATGCCACGGAGGAAAACTCCGTGTTGCCTAGACCACGGCCTTGCCCAACACAAGTTATAAATTCGGGCACCCGAGACCCCCAGGATTACAAGGCCAGCGTTCTAACCGCTAGACCACCGTGGCGGTTCCTGACGTAAGAATATAAACACAATATGAAGAGATATTGTGGTTGAGGTAATTGCTGGTTGATTTCTGTCTTCCGATTCAATCTTTAGTCATTGAATATCTTTTTATATCTGTACATCGTATAAAATATCGGCATATTCCGCCGACAATTGCCTTCTGACATATCTTCTCCTCTGAAAGTTTTCCAAATATAGCGTTCGACTAAGGTTTTCTGTTCGATATTACTCCCCCTTTCATCTTAACGTTTAACTTCAGTTCTCAGTTCCACTTTAAGAAGTTTATTTCTTAGTTTCTTCCATCTCTTTCTTTTATCTTGGCACTGAATCTTTTTCTCTACCCACCTTTCTTGAATCTTGACAGAATACATTAACTCGACTGACTCCGGTGCGTTACATTTTGCATGAAAGATTTTTGAAATGGGAGTTAGAAAAAAAAAGAGAGAGAGAGAGAAGAAGATACCTGGGGAAATTGGGAAGGAGACATCGGCCCTGCTCTGCGCTACTATTGTTAATTGCCGGAATTTGCAATGCAAATCTCTAAGCACGTGCTGTAATGTCAGTAAGGCAACTCTCCGTGTGTCTTCAGCACAATCTGAACTTCTTGCCTTCGTCTGAATATGGCCAAGTCGTCGCGGGGACTTCAAGTTGCGACGTACGATGAAAGGGAAAGTTCGAAGTAGGATGTATGTCAGGCCATCAGTCTTTCATCGCTCACTTTCGACAGACATGAAGGAAATCCATTTCAGACGGTCCTAACCGACCTCGAGTTATCGATTACGTATTCAGATATCCCTCCATTTTTTATGTGTAATGGAACCCACGTTCTCTGTTCGTATTTTCGTCGAAACTACCAATTAGAATAATTCCTCTGTTTGTAAACAATTACTGATCGAATTCCATGGGACAGCCCAGAAAACTTGTGTTCCCTCTGGGTTATAATCGATACAAGGACGAAATGTCGTAAAAACGCTCGCTTAATCTGTCCTTTTTAAGTTGAATTACTTTTATCCGTGGTAATTGGTTGTCTATCGATTTCTTTTTCCGTCCAACGCAGAGTCAAAGCATCACAACCTTTAGAAATAGTTGAAAAATTCATTCTTTAATATCTTCAGCGCTTTAGACAGCAGGCGAAATAATATCGTGTTATTGTTTAAAATATAATTTGTATTTTTCTGCATTTAAACCCAGAGCACTTGTAAAATACTTAAAGCTTCCATATCTCTTTCGTAAGTTCTCCTTTGCTACATGCACAAAGTATAAGAGAGAGACAAAGAATTTGTAGAGACAGGATGTGTCTACAAACGTCCCAAAACTTATACAGACTACAGGCCTTTTGTCCGTAACACTCTTATTATCCAGTGAACGCTTATGTGAAGAGAAGACGAACAATCAGGAGAGAAAGGCGGGAAATTGGTTTAATGTGTGTGTGGTATTGTACGTAAAAGTGGTTTGACAAAGGTGTTTTCTCTGGCACAAAGGGTTCGTGGAAACACTTTCCGGGGGAGTACTCGTGCAGAAACTGCCGGTCCATGCAAAGTGTTGGATATAATCATTACTTCCGCTCAGACAGATAAAGAAAAAGAATAAGGCAATGGCTTTCCGTGCAGATAATTCAAGATTAACTGGTATTTGAAGTTCTGATGCGTCGAGTTTGTACATGACAGTCGTATGGAGTATTCCTACCCCGTGTAGTCTGGTAGAATCTTACCGATGTTTCGCAGGGTTTTATTACCTCCATCATCAGGGCGATCATGACGGTAAATCTGTACCCGGCGCAACAACCCAGAAGACAGACATCTTTATTATCATGTATTTTTTTTATTATACACCCAGTTTTATTTTACGTCGAGCTGAGCGGTGATTTAAGAGAAATGTGAAAATTTTCCTCTGACCTCTCTGTGAGGTCTGATAACTCGTGGCGTGGCGTTTAACCTCCACGCACATTACTAGTTTAGATTGGTTTTTCGTCGCATTGTAATATTTATCGTCTGGGATCTCCCGAGAAGATCATAATGTCCTCTGCACCGTTCATTTGCATTTTTGTATTACCAGGAACTGAGTGGCCGATTAGTTGATAAGCAGCTGTAATTGGTAATTGAATTGCCTGACTATTATTGGACTAACTGATTCGAAACAGTGGTTGGAGATTGGACTTTGCAATGCGTTAACTAAATTAACTCGATGGAGCTGGGTCCCTGTTGAAGAGCTCAAACACGCTCAGATAGCTAAGAAATTCAATGCGTTTGTTGAATCCGAAGAATCATCATTACCTTTTTCACGAGAGCCAGTGAAATATTCCGTAAAATTCTGCTTTAAATTGAGTTGATGTCAGACACTACCAAACGTACAAGATTCAGAACCATCCTGGCTTTAAAGAAGTGTAAAGAGATTTTTTTATTGGTTTTCCAATGACAGGAACTACGTTTTCTATTTTCAGAGTGAAAGTCCGTGTGAGAATTATGAATCTTTAAAAAAATATATATATATCTAGCATTGTGTGTTTAGAGGTTGATAGTGGGAGGTGTTTGAAGTTCGAAGACCTTCGTGACTCCGGTCGTCACTTATCTTAGATTCTAGTATATCAAATCTAAAACTTCTAGACGATGGTAAAGAATCATTTGAATAAACATTTCCTTGGATATTATCCATCGTCTACTAAAATATAAAACGTCAAGACGACGTTTCGGATATGGGAAACGTCGTTTTACGTTTTATATTTTATATTTTACTAGACGATGGATAATATCCAAGGAAAATTTTTATTCAAATTAGATTCTAGTAGCTATGTGACTCGTCCGGTTAATTCATTTATGTAGCCCGTCAATTTTAAACTCTAATTTTATAACTGTATGACGTGAATATAAAATTCTGGGTTCGAACGTGATACCGGATGCAAATGTTAAGCGAAGCGTGGCTTTTAAATGAGTTTTGATGCCTGCCAAGATGCGTGTTCTGCGTGTGAAATGCAACTGTTAACTGCAGTAAACATTTATGTTCATCATTATATAGTATTTAAATGAAACTGCCACTCAATAATTTGATTAATTAACCAAATTATTATTGTTATTATGAATCAGTTATAGGCAGTACGTGTTGCCATAGTTATTAAAAAAGAACTTTTGGGTTTAGATGCCTGACGTAAGTATTTGTTATAGTTTTTAAAGATAAATAAGGAACTTCATTACAGAAATACAAGGAATTTTAAGAAAATATCGAATTTAGAACTGGCGTCTAGCACGTATTTTCATAAACGCGTTGTGTTGATTCATGTTAAGGCAGTAATAATATGTATACCTGTCTTCTCACAGGCTTATAGGCCTACACTTTTATTTATTTTTTCCAAAAAAATTTGATGGAATTATTTTGCATTAAATAATATCTCGTTATGAGTAACCTTATATTATCTTGAACGATACTTAATTAGGCTTATCGAATTTTCTCGTAACGTTATTTTTTTAAGGAGCTAAGTCTTCCACTGTTCCGAATTTCAACGAGTGAAAGCGATTTTATCCTGAAAATGTAAGACAAATGCGTAAATAAAGCGAAGGTATAACATAAGAAAGAAGTTGACAAGAAGATACTTTAAAAAAATTCGTTAAAAGTAACTTGAGATGATAAAGTTGCGTCATATTGTGATAAATATATATTTGTTTAATCTTCGTCAGTCTAATAACAATAAAATTCCTATTAAATATTAAAATATTGCTATAATTAACATTTAAATATTTAAAATATATTAAAATGATGCTCTCTATCGAAATGTTCGATTTACAATTAGAACATCACATGTGATAGAGAGCATCATTTTAATATATTTTAAATATTTAAATGTTAATTATAGCAATATTTTAATATTTAATAGGAATTTTATTGTGATTAGACTGACAAGATTAAACAAATAAAAGTAACTTAATAAGAACCATTAATTGACTTCTACAAAATCTTTTATTTAATGAAGTCGCTTTTAGTTAAGTCCTTTATTCGAGTTATTCAAAGAAGATACAAATTCGGTAAATAATTTGACATGTGATTTAGGATAGGGACTGGAGGGGCGAAGAATTTCGTCGCATTGAGCTTGTAAAGAGATACCTTAAGTTAATGCGTTTTACAACAACTCTTTTAATCTCCTCTATGTATTTTGTGCTGAAATGCTCGCTTACAGTGCTACCAAATTTGCCTTGTTTCTCCTAAAAGTATCTGAGTAAATCGATCTTTTTTAAAAAAAAGTTCGCTTTAATGTCAAGTCATTGACACCTGTCGAACCTTTCACGCTTTTAATTGACTTCCATTAATAATGACTTACCAGCAGTGAGAAATTCTGCGAACTCATTAAACACAGAATACTAGAAATTCGTACGGTCATGGATGTTTGTTCAAATATTAAACTCTTCAAAAAAAAAAAGTTATGCAAGATGAAATATAGGCCACATGTCCGTGTTTTCAGCTAAAGAACCAGTTCAGTTATTGACATTTCTGCTTAGTATTTAGTGAAATGTTGCGTTTTATTTGCGGTACGGACTCAATATTTAAGTATTATTTGAATGAGCTTCGGTTTTCAAAATTGTTAAAGGCTAGTTCGGTAAAAGTATTTCTCTCGCTACGTGTTACATGCCTTCATAGCATTATTATTATTATTATTTAGTGTTCTGTGTGACGACAGGTCCATATGAACAGGATCCTTCCATCCTTTTCTCGGACTGGGACCTGTTCATATACGTTCTTGGCAGATGATCCAGAAGTGGTTTGCCATTGCCTTCTTCTGTGTGTGAATGGAGTAATTGTTGGGATGCCACGGAGGAAACCTCCGTGTTGCCTAGACCACGGCCTTGCCCAACACAAGTTATAAATTCGGGCAATTAGTTCTGAAACTGTTGCTCTCGAATAAATGAGTTACGCGTAGCTTTAAGCGAAAATAAAACCGTGTTGAGATAGGAGATCAGTAAGCTGGAGTCAGCAGAATCAAATTGTATACTCAGAGAATCCGACGTACTTGAGAACACTTACAGAAAAAAACACACATTAGCATTTCTATATTTGATAGCATAGCGCAGCGGACGGACGGACGGACAGTAGGAGCGAGTGCTCCATTTCCTGTCCGGAAGAAAGAAACGGTGTGCCTCGGTTGTGTCTGTGAAGATTAAAGTTAAAAAAAGAGCCTCGAATGACATTTCGCTTAGTCCGCGCTGAATTCTGGTCAATATTTTATTATACTAAAATGCTAGTAGTGTTTTGGGTCGAAACGAGATTAAAAGTAACTGCTTCCTCAGTGTAATTTCCATCTGTCAGTTTTGTTCTCTACGAAATTTAACTTCGTCACAGTGCACTGTCTCCTCCTCGTAACGCGGTCGCTGACTTCCACGTGACTGCATTATCGTAGATGAGGTTCTAACTCACTTTGGGTTGTTCATTGTGATCGGTACATTTTCCTGTTGATGAGACCAAGAAGGCGATGTGACGAGAAGTGATACGTGTGTAAAGATCTAGAAATAATTCAGTCCGTGAAACTATCAGCGAAGAGACAGCCAGCCGCAATTGAAATGGAATATTCTTTAAGCAAATCTTACCTAAACTGTTTAGTAACATGAAGAAAGAGACCTTATTTCTCGTAAAGGAAAATAGTGAAATTTAATACGAGAATAAAAATTTATACACATTCTTTAAAATAAAATTACACGCACACTTCGTTTGAAGACACGTAACAGAGATTCATCAAACAGGGAAACAATATTACGTGTTGGTATAAGCCAACATTCACCTTTCTCCGCCATTACTGATAGAAGAAATGAAATTTTAACTTTATTTCACAGAAACAAACTTGTTATTAACACGTATACATGCAGATATAACAAGATGAAGATTTCTGTCTTCTGGGTTGTTGCGCTGTGTAGTCTGGTCGATGTCTACCAACGTTTCAGAGGTCATACTGCCTCCATCATCAGGGCAATGACGGAGGCAGTATGACCTCTGAAACGTTGGTTGACATCGACCAGACTACACAGTGCCACAACCCAGAAGACAGAAATCTTGATACTCACCGCTGTGAGAACCTCAAGTCTTACATATAGCAAGATGTTTACGCATACTGCAAATGATTATGGCAGGGATTTGGCCATATTACATTCAAATGCCTTAGGTATAAAAATATGTAATGAGTTCGATAACCATCAGAGTACCAAAGTGTTAACCTATGTGGTAACATCTGTTACCAGTTATTAGAATAGTTTGTAACAGAATGGAATGTATTAGCCTCGACTGTGGCCCTAATAAGGGCCGAGAAATGTTTGAATCTGAAACTCCACGAAGGGTCTGACGCATCGCACACAGTCTTCGCTTTTTCGTATCTGGTGATTCTGCCTGCACTATGTCGGATGCGTTTGGTTACCCTCTTTTTTTTTGCACGAAAGCAACAAAGTTTTCACAATCCAATACCTTATCGTTTTCAACTTCTACGCTGCAAACGCCATTCTAATGGCGTTTAGCCAAATGTCTGAAACATCTGATATAGGAGCACAGTTTTTACGAGAAACTGCACACACATCTGAGCCTACGTCACATTCTTTACCTAAATTCATGTTCGGTAGACATTTTTGTTGATCTTAAGTAAAATATATACGAGAACGTAATTAATGCAATGGAAGATAACTTGATTTATGTGGGGATATGTTTATTTGTCCACGGTGGTCTAGTGGTTAGAACGCTGGCCTTGTAATCCTGGAGTCCCGGGTTCAATTCCCGGTGGTGCTCAGATTTATAACTTGTGTTGGGCAAGGCCGTGGTCTAGGCAACACGGAGTTTTCCTCCG
>NW_019060734.1:121811-136595 GCF_000696155.1 Zootermopsis nevadensis | reverse complement strand
ACGCTGGCCTTGTAATCCTGGGGTCTCGGGTTCGCATTTATAACTTGTGTTGGGCAAGGCCGTGGCCTAGGCAACACGGAGTTTTCCTCATTGGCATCCCAACAATTACTCCATTCACACCCAGAAGAAGGCAATGGCAAACCACTTCTGGATCATCTGCCAAGAACGTATATGAACAGGTCCCAGTCCGAGAAAAGGATGGAAGGATCCTGTTCATATGGACCTGTCCTCAAACAGAACACTAAATAAATAAAATAAAATGTTTATTTCTAAGTACGTAATTTTCCTACAAGAAATAATATTCAGAATTAAGGAAAAAATAAAACGTATTTTAGAATAAATTATGATTTCACTACTAGCAGCTAATTGGCAAATTAATAGGTTAATATATAATATTTCATTCCCAGAAACATTAATTAATTTTAAGCGTATTTGTCACTATAATGAAATGCATAATAATAATAATATACAACCTATACTAAATCATTTATGTAATGTTTGAAGTTGAGATATTTTGAAAAAAACAATAAAAATAAATGTTTTATATGTATGAAGAAATTTTGAGCAGATTTAATTATTCGAATGCTTGCTATAATTCACCTCAAAATAATGTCTACACGTTTTGCACCTGAAAATTTAAATGCTAAAATACAAAAAACCATTAACTGTTGTTTCTTTTGAGTGAGGAACTTGGTCTGTGGATTTCGAGTGTTGGCAACACTGTGAGGTGGTATTATTCAGGCACACGAAGCAGGGAAATTTTATAATGTGGAGGTACATGATTTGTTCTTGTTACAAATATTATTACGATTATCAAATCCGGGAGTAATAGATGGCTGGGTTATTTAGCATGCATAAGAAATATGAAAAAATTTATACAAATTCTTTGTCAGAAATCCTGAAGGATAAACACCTCTTTGAAAAAGTTACAGACGTTTAGGGAATGATATTAAAATGGAAGTTAAATGTGTTCCCTGGCGTTTGTGTATTCTGAAATTGCGTAGCTTAGGGCTGGCTTTTGTAACACACCTGATTCCGTGAAATGAGTTGAGCAAATGTCGTCTTGTTAATAGGTTCTCCGCAGAAAAGAACATCGTTTGATATCTGATAAACATCTGATAAAAAATGTACACTAAAATAATATATAGAAAATTGCATTTAAGAAATTGTATTTAAGTTATTATTGATTTGAATCTTTATATAATTATATAAACCTGAAGATAGTTCTTTTAGGAACTGAAACATGTCGTGAAAAATGATGATCTAATGTAAATCGAATATTTCGATAAAGAACATCATTTAATATTTTAAATATTTTAAATGTTAATTATTATAATATTTTAATATTTAATAAGAATTTATTGTGATTAGACGGACAAGATTTAAACTATATATATATATATATATATTTATTATATCACAATATGACGCAACTTTACCATCTCATAATTTTTGTCTGTGAATTAATACTTCCGTTGTAAATAAGTTCCATAAATTCGTTGGACAGGAGTCTTTAATGAGGGCGTAACAACAGTGAAGAAGTTATCGACCACACCAACTTCGACTATCGATTATTTGGATGTACCAATATCGAATATTCCATTATTGGACTGAAGTGGTTTTAAAGAGATCTCGTGGCTTGTACCGTGGTTCGGTTCTCAGTCGATGCTCGTGGGATTTGTGGTGGAAAAAGTTTTTCTATGGAAAGTTCCACCTCGCTTCTGACTCTTCGTCTGTGCTCGAACATCACTGCCAGTTTTACGCACTAGAAGTAATAATTGTGAAGTTCAGCTTATTTGGTTTGGGAATGTTCACACACGGCCTTGTTTGTTTTATTCGCTCGCTCCGATTTCATTTGTTTGTTTGTATTTAGCCGTTTGTTTACATAATTTTTTTTTTAAAAAAAAATCATTCTCGTTCTTTGGACGTTTGGAATCAACTGACCGAAACAAAATAATGATTTTAGTGTCATAATTCGTTGTGCAGTTCCAGTTAAAAACAAAAGTGAAATACTTTTACAAAAATTTGATGTTAAATAATTCTAAACATCACAGTTAACATTACATTTAGTCAGAAGAATGTTTTATATCATTATCACCATTATTATTATTATTAATTGTTTTATATTAGTTTTTAATCTTTGTTTCGCTGTGTAACGCACGTAGGTAGACCATGAAGTTTACCGATGTTTCAGAGGTCCTTGCTGCCTCCATCATCAGGGCAATCGTATTGATTGAATTATTATTAAATTAAAATTAAATTATTTGGTTATCCCGTCAAATCACAATGTATTTAAAATAAGATAATTAAAATATCATTCTGTTTTCCAAATCGAATAATCGATTTACAATTTGAACAGTTACAACATGTTTCGGTTTTATTAAACCATCATCAGGTGTAAAATTATATTAAATTTAAAACTCAATTACAATTTTTTTTACAATTTCTTTCGTAGTGTAGTTGTTTTTTTTTTGTTTTTTTTTGTTTTTTTGTTTTTTTTGAGGTCGTGTCCAGATATTTTTATATAATGGATCAACTTTATTGTTTGAAGTGATGCTTTTGATGTTTACATCGGTCAGAGATGAAATAGTAGACGACGCAGTTGTGTCTGGAGGTGATCCAGAAGTATTACCGTATCCGATCAAGGTTTATTACTGATATATTACTAATATAATTAAATTTGCTATTTGTTTTTCGGATTCCGAAATGTGATATCTAGAAGCGACCGAATGTTTCTTCACAGTTCTGCAGACAACCAGTAGCCATTTGGTTACCAGTCAAATAGGAAATTCTCATATTTTCCACGGATCTTACTGTGATAAATAGCAGTGTTTAGCTCATCGAAATATAGTTCTGTCTGTAAAGTTGTTGCAGCGGAAAGTGTGGTGTACTGGTTTGTCCACCAAAACTCCGAGAAACAAGATACGAATGAGGCTGGCTTTATAGACAGTTTCATTTGTGAACTGACAATGCAGTAAGCCCATTCTGGTACTAGCATCTCTGTATCGCCGATAAAAAGTACAGCGTTTTGTATTATGGTCACTTTCTGTGATGTCATGTACAGTATAACACAGCGACAATTGTTTTTGGATAATGGCGTTATAAAATGTATATATCGTCAACATGCATACATATTCTGGAGCATTCCATGTGTTCTTTTTACCCTAAAAAGTCGATTAGCCCGAGGCTAGTCAGTGGGATGAATATCCACCTCTTCCGTGTTATTTTTTTTGTGTATTTCATTCGTTTTTATGTAGTTTTTTTTTTGTTTATAGTTCGTTGCTGTAAGTTAATGTAATACCGTGAAGGGAATATATTGTTACCCTTTGTAGTATCAGTCTATCAAAAAGCATATCGGAGACAGTAACATTGTAACTCAGTACCAATGGCCTTCTGGGTTGTGATACTGTGTAGTTTTGTGGGTTATCAGAGTTTTCCAGAGAACGTGTCGCCTTCATCGTCAAGGTAGACGATGAAAGCTATAAATTCCCGCGAAAAGTTTGTATCAATCTACACTACATCGCGTATAACCCAGAAGGCCTCACTGAACTAGATCAGTGGTATTCAACCTTTTTTGTTCGCGTACCCCCAGATATAAATTCTCTTCAACTTTGTACCCCAAAAAGTTGTTGGTGTATAATTCAAGTTATACATAGTATATAATCTACATCTAAAATAAATTAAATAAATTACATTACTGATTATTCAGTGTTTATCATAAAATAATATATATATTTTTAAAAATTTCACGTACCCCCTAAGATGTCTTCGCTTACCCCAAGATATAATTTCTCTTCAACTTTGTACCCCCAAAGTTGTTGGTGTATAATTCAAGTTATACATAGTATATAATCTACATATAAAATAAATTAAATAAATTACATTACTGATTATTCAGTGTTTATCATAATTTTTTTTTTAAATTTCACGTACCCCCTAAGATGTCTTCGCGTACCCCCGGGGGTACGCGTACCCCAGGTTGAATACCACTGAACTAGACTATGAAAGATTAGATCGTTAAAATTAGAGTAGGTTTTGAGTAGATTAATTTAAGTCGGATCAGGCTGATTGGCAGGCGGGTAGTTTTGGTACGTAGACACGTAAATATAAACTACGTCATAGGCAGGTAGAAGGGTTGAATGGGGTGACTGATGATGAATGCATGGCTTCACACATTAACGCGGATATGAATCGTGATTAGACAACAACAAAAAAGGAGAAATTCCGACTTTCATTTATTTGTGTGCGACAAAGAGAGAATTTTTTTCGAGAATGTTGCAGTCGTCAACTTGAATTTTCAGTCGCCTGCTCTCCGGATAACCGACTGAAATTTCGCAGGTGAGGCTGGTTTTGGGATGGAGACAGACGGAAAACTTGCTTTAACCCGCGTGTCGCATGGTCCAACATTATACGCACACAAGTGTTAGCTGTACGCGTCGTTTGGCGTAGTGCGTTATTAGGTTTAGAATGTTTACACTTTGCTAACTGCATGATACTGTGTCAACCGTGAAGGGACGTGAATTATCCGGTTGATCAACAAATTCCCTATCCCTCTGGAACCGAAGGATTAATTACTGTGTTCATAAATGCACTGAATCATTTCAATTCGTTCCACCCATTAACACCTTTAAAAAGTAATAGATTTTTCATAATTGACCGTAGGTAGAAAATCGATAATGTATTGTAACCGAATAATGAATTTGATTTTATTATTACACGGCAAAATTAATTTATTTTACCGATATTCGCCTGTAACCTGTGAGTATCACCTGTGATATAGCACGAGTCCAAACAATACTCTAATCTCTAAAATATATAATAAAATTCAGGTCAATACACAAAACTTTATTTGGACCTTAAAATTTTAAATTTTAACATTAAAATTTTAAATTTTAACATCCAAATAAAGTTTTGTGTATTGACCTGAATTTTATTATATATTTTAATCAAAAACACAAACATGACGCATGTAAACCTTAAACTCTAATCTCTGATTTTTACTCAGTAATTCAATATCCAACATATTGGTATGCCTGTAATCCTGCAGAGGCGCTGGCAACTTGCTGGGAATCCCCAAATGTAAAAATTGAGTTTTGTGAGGTTAGGTGATCTTGACGGCCATCAAAAGCGACTACCATAACCATTTCAATTTTTAGAAAATGGAGTGGGAGACTGCGACATATTTCCTGTCTTGGAACAGGCCCTGTGGTTTAATCCTCAGTGTAGCAAAAGCAAATGATATCTTTTGTATAGTACCCCATGGTTTTTTTTCTCTTAATACTGTTAACTTGGATGTGGATATATAAAGTGTACGTATTATGACTTCAGTAGATGAGAAATTCACTATTTGAATTAGGATTTTTAAACGTGAAGCTATGTTGAATTGAACTCTGTTAATAATTTCTTCTTATTAATTTTAAACGTGTTTAAAAATAGGACTGATCACGACTTCGACGACGTCAGAATAAACAGGAATATTTTAGAAATTACTCAGTCTGAATGTTTTAGAAAATGTCTTTGTTTATCTTCGCATTTTGTAAGAGTGTGAATTTAGGTAAGTCCATTACTTATGTGTTTAAGAACTCAAAATTTCTTTAACCGCTGTGAAAGCCTCGAACCCCATATAAGACCTCGTTTCGGTGCTTTTCAGGCTTGCAGCGTATTATGAAATTATATGCCTGTTGGTTCCTTCGTATTTAATAAAATTTCGTACCTGTAACTCAGTTCATAAACTGTTTGCTTACAGTACAAAGGAGTAATTAAGCGTCCTTCAGACTGGGAAGGTAGTGATTAATTGAGTTAGCATCATCTTCTTTCATCTCTGCATGAAACGAAACGTATCTCAGTGTTAGCAAATTTTCATAATGTTTAATGTACACTACTGCTTATGAAGTTTCAATATTTTTTTTCAAAGAATTCCGTTCGTGGAGTGGTTACGTAATGTGTTGAAGTCTCTTTTGCCAAGAAGCTAGTTGGCGCTGAGGACACTCACAGGCCGGATGGGGTTATTTTTCATGAAAGTCCATTGAAATTTCAGAAGATTGAAAAACAGACATGTATCTCATTATATCCTGATGTGTCCGTGAAATACCTTGTTCTTTTCATCTTCTGCTCAGAGAAAAATTATAATAGCCTCTGTGTGTGTGCGTGATGAAGCCGTTTTTCATTAACTCCGCGTAAGAAAGTCTTTCTGAGAGGTCATCGCCAATTTCCATTATTATCAAATTTAATAAAATCTACTTGAGAAATCTAAGATAAATTATAATAGACCTGTCATTTTGCATCAAATATTCGGCTCCAGTGTTCACTGATTCTTCCGGCGTATGGAAGTGAGTTATATTGCTTACATTATAAAGGAACGTACTGCCTTCATCGTCATTAATCACTTCATCCCTTATGATGAAGACAGTACATAGGATTACGTACATGGTAAGTAAATCTTGTTCCTCTGAAACGTCGGTAAGACATTCTGTCTCTGGACGTTTCATGCAGAGTCAATATTAAGGTGTGTGTTTCTCCCCCCCGCCCCATGAAATAATAAATGTCTATGTTTGTTATGTCGCTCTTGCTAGAAATTAATGGCAATTTTTGTTAAGGCTTTGACCGGGATGTTCTTTTGTTAAATCTTATGTGGTACCGCCTGATTCGACTTCTAATGGTTAAGTGAAGTGTTTTCTTCGCGGTACGGTCTGGATTCGTAAATATTATGAAGACGAGCTTCGGCTTCAAAGGGTTAACCAGCTGATTTTCGTAATGGTGAGGTGTAGTGTTTTCTTCGCGGTACGGTCTGGATTCGTAAATATTATGAAGACGAGCTTCCGCTTCAAAGGGTTAAGTCAGATGGAAAATTTAAAATCGCTTTTAAACAAATTTGTATATGGGAAGGTGTCACTGACGTGTCGATGGTGGTTGATTGTAACGGGTTTTAAAGCTTGTTCGAACAGAGCATAAGCAGAACATAAAGCAGCCTTGCGTATATTGTGCTGACGCTCTGAGGATCTCCAGAAGTTGAGGCCTTTGTTTGCAGTTCGTAAACCTCCAACACTTCGCCACCGGCTAAGATTCTGCCGGAAATCGGAAGTGAACAATATTATACCATTAATGCAGCGTTAGACAACTTCCGGGGGGGGGGGTGTACGTAAACACAAAACCTAAGAGTTTAAGTAAAATAAACTAATTTTGTGTATAGTTACATAGACATAATTTCTATTTAAAGTTTATTTAACGATGTATTCAGCAGCACTGTCTCTATGACGTCGAATAAGAGACCGATAGTTAATAATTTATTTAAAATATATGTAAGGAAGCGGTCGTGGCCTAATTTAAGTCACTGTTCCGGAATTTTCGTGGAGTGAAGGAATATAACCACGAACTGAGAAGTCTTGTTACGGATCACACAATTCCACGTACAGAAAGACAGATTCGTTTTTGTTTTTGGAACTGAATATTGTAGGTAAATCGTAAAATATCCGACTGTTCCAAAACGAACTCCTTCCTAACTGCATTAGGAGGAATTTCACCTGTCGTTCTCGTGTTACGTCAAAGGTCAAAGGTCACATTTTGTAGTCGGTAATCTGATCATTAGTGAGGACAGTGACTGGAAGAGATACGTGAGAAATGGGTGCTGTTATTTGCGAGGAATTTATTAAAAAATAGGTTATGTGTAGGTCTGTATGTATGTATGTGTGTGGGAGGGCAGTTGGTGGATAATACCAGAATTTGATCATTGACTTATCAACTGCAAATAGATGTGTCGTGGTTTCCGTCAACGAAGGCAGGGGTTAAAATATTTTCTAATTCGCTTGTTTACATTTTCTAAGTGACAAATGCAGCCTTAATCTATAACACAGAATATCGGAGGGTAACGTAAAAATTATTTAGCTTACACGTGCTTAATAAAATGTTACAAAGCACAGTGCATATTTCAAGCTAAGTTTTCTGTAAGCACAGTGATATCCATTGACAATTAAACATAACATTTATTTGAGCAGTAGAAGTATCGGAATGAATATTCTTTCTTTAACGTTTTTAATTTAGCAAAATAAATATATTCTTTGTCGTGTGCTTGTATTTGATTTGATTTTGTTTTTGTTTGTTTGTTTGTTTGTTTGTTCGTGTAACATCCAAGCACTGCTTTTCAACAAAAATAATAAAGAACAAAAATGTGTATTTGTATCTCTGGTTTAATGTATGGTTTCTGTGGCATTATTTTATTATGACAACACTACTTTATCCCGAGGGCAGCCTCTGTAAAAGCAATAGGAAATAATGTGGTTCACATTTGTGGGACAGACCTATTACAGACTTCCATTAGACAAAGAATGAAAATTAATCGCTAGCTCAGAAGTTGGACGTATAAAAATGCGATCAAGATACGAAATACGTACTTTATAAAGATTTGTAACGTTTTTACTTAACAGTTTTTCCTTCTTGTACGTGTGTGTGTTTGTACGCCGAAGATTAATGGAGGCTTGATGGACGGACAGATACAGTTTATGTGGTGGGCCTAACCATAAATATATGAACCCAAAGATTGTAGCAAAAATGACGTCCTATTTGAAAAGGTGTCATATGAAGGGGGCGACATTCTTAATCTAATATTTATCTGCTACGCACAGTTACGTTATGTAGTTATGTTAATTATGTACTTGATATTTATATTGCTGGTTTATTAATGTCAGAGATATAAAATGTATAAATAATATACATTTTATTTTCTAATGCATATATCTAGCCTCAATGGGCCATTCTCAGGTAACCACTAGACCAGTGGTATTCAAACTTTTTTGTTCGCGTAACCCCAGATATAATTTCTCTTCAATTTTGTACTCCCAAAGTCGTTGGTGTATAATTCAAGTTAAACATAGTATATAATATACATCTAAAATAAATTAAATAAATTACATTACTGATTATTCAGTGTTTATCATAAAATAATATATATATTTTTAAAAATTTCACGTACCCCCTAAGATGTCTTCGCGTACCCCCAGATATAATTTCTCTTCAATTTTGTACCCCCAAAAAGTTGTTGGTGTATAATTCAAGTTATACATAGTATATAATATACATCTAAAATCAATTAAATAAATTACATTATCATCAAATAATATATATATTTTTAAATTTCACGTACTCCCTAAAATGTCTTCGCGTACCCCAGGTTGAATACCACTGCACTAGACTGTTGGCTGATTGTAATATTTAGTTATGTGAAATGTAGTTAGTATTATCCTCAAATACGAATTAGTTTATAAAATATTTGACGATTTTCTTGAAAGCAGGAATATACGAGATGTAGATGCTTAAACTCTATCATAGGCATATTACACTTAACTAGAATTATTTATTTAATCAATGTATGTTGGCCCAGAGCATCTGTAGATTTTTAACAATCCACGTTATTCACAATTTACGCAAGTACTATAGGGCTTAAGTCTTAGTCACACATTTTCAAATATTTAAAAATTTATTTTTTGATATTGTCAGCATAATTATTTCTTCGACAAATTTCTTTGTCAGTGTAATAATACGTAGAATAAATTACAAATAAACTCTCTCCTGACTCTCCTTTAATTAGCGACGAAATGCTTGTAAGTTATTCTGAAATGGAAACGATGTTGCTGCCTGAATATACATGAGGTAAATAGCCATCTATTATCAGCCCTATAAACTAACTATACCATGGGCTCTCAACCTTGTAAAACATACAATCCTCCTCTCCCTTTCTGGGGGGGGGGCATGGACTGTGTGTCGAAATTTTAGTCCATTCAAAATGAAAGGCAAACACGTTCATGTAATTAGTTTCTTCGATATATTCGTTAAAATTTGTTGATTGTTTTTATCTGTTCACTTAAAGTAATGTAAATATCATTTGCCAAGTTTCTTTATAATTCAGAATCACGTAAGAGTGGCTTATCCTCAGATTCGATAACGTATTACAAATATTTTCAATATGCGTGTGATTTTACCGGAATGATACGTACATGTTAACAATTATTTTGAACAGAAGCGAATTTCTGTATGGGATATATGCAAATGTTGGATGTGTACGTAAAGTTTCAGTGGGTTAAATATTTGAAGCGGTTTCTTAACGCTACAAAGGAAACACTGTTTAACAATTAGTCGTTTACTTAATTACGTTGAATTATTCATTTTATATCACGTGTAGTGAAATTACCTCACGCCCGGCATCAGAGTCCAACGGTCCTTGAAGTACATCGACCTAGTGAGAGAACAATTAATCTGTACATAAAAATTCTTTGTTTAAGCTCCAATAGGTAGATTAAAATTAATTATTTGGTTATTCCGTCAAATCACAATGTATTTAAAATAAGATAATTAAAATAATTAAAATATCATTCTGTGTTCCTTATCGAATAATCGATTTACAATTGGAACATTTGTCATTTGACGGAAAAACCAAATAATTTAATTTTAATTTAAAAAGTCTCAATATGACGCAACTACACTATCCAATAGGTAGGAAAAACAGCTGAAGCGAGAATAATTTGAAGCGAGGCGATGCATCATGTCAACACAATGACATATTTATGATTCTAATTTCAGAATGCGTACTCCACTACATTTTAGACACTCACAGATAAATCTTTAGCGACGTAATCTTTAGGTACTCGGGCGTAAGACGTCTTTTTATTGAATCTTATATCAAGAGATCCCCACTTTAAAGTTTAAACGTTTGTACGAATGTCCTATACCGTTATTATTTTAAACTATATTTTTTTCTCTCCTTAATTTACTTGTAAATGAACGTATTAGTAATTACATGTCTGTGAATTTCCAGGACCTCATTCGAGAAACATTGAGATCTTATTTTCATTTGTCTGTTATTAAACTCGAGATTCTTCTGGTAAGACCTCAGATATTACTGTTTCAAAAAAAAAACGCAACAGAGAGACAGACATGGACAAGTCCCTAATGTATTCCTAACTTACGTAATATCGTAAAGAATATCACATTAAAACGATCCTTATAGTAACAAGGCGTTTAGATTTAATTCTGTCAGTATCATTCCAGTATTAATTATTTATTCCGTGAACGAGATACTTAATCACGCAGACGATGTAGCCCCCTGGCGGGCGTGAAGACAACCACAGCGATCTGTAATTTCAAGAAGGTGAGGTGTCCTTGACAGATATCAACGAAATGGGGTGTATATATTTCGCTGGGTCGTGTTAACTCCCTTCTTGCGAAGTGAATTTCTTTGAAATGTGCAGTTTTGAAGTTAAAACCAACGCTAAACGTGTACGATGTCCCAGATTTATGTAGGCGTTAATAAGAGGAGATGTTGTGATTTTGTAACAGCAGAAGAGAAATTAAGCGCACTATTGGAGGTTTAAAGGAGGCTGCAAGAACCTCCGAAACGTCCCTATATAAAAGCAGAAGATTGTTAAATTCATAGTTAGATTCTGATGCCAGCGACAGCCATCTTGTGTGTGGTTACGTAATTTCGTCTTTACTGGAAGTGAATTCATCGCCAAGGAAGTTGAAGTCACGTCTAGACTTCACAGACGAATTGTAGATTTCCTTTTGAATCCCTTGAAAATTGCTTACCCAAGAGCAGGAACATAGTTTGGTTAGCAAATTACTACCATGCCCCCTCTACAACGAGATTTTGATAATATAGTCCAAATTTCAACTTGTATATGACATTTCAGAAGTACAAACCTGTACCGAAGAAATTTAAAATAAGGTATTTTTTTAGAGGTGTATAAAAAAGGAGGCCTTTAGGTGTTCATGCATAAAATTCAGTTCTTCGTCATTATGTTTCAGATTTTAACCTTAAATTTTCATCTTGCACTTTTAGCCTACGCAACTGAAAGTACAAAAATGGCTCAAGAAACAAAAGACGAATTGTTGACGTCACAAAGAGAGAAGAATGATTATTCGCTAAGTTTTTGCACATCTGCTCCAACTCCTTACGGATTCTTGCCCGCTCGTTACATAATTAGTCTCAATTATGGAACAGACTTGCAGTCAGTTCAAGAATAAACAAGGCAAATTGACGAAATTTATTAAGTCTTGACGTCCGTTCCGTTTAAACACCGACACTGAGAAATCTCGTGGCATTGGGAGAGCAGAGATGTTTGCTTAACGCTGAACTTCTCTGGAATAGATCGATATCGGAGAAGTGATACTTTCGGCAGATTATATATGATCAGATGAATTTTAGAACAATCAGTACCTTTACAAAATATTACTACGAAGTTCGTAGAATGTATTTTATAATCCCATAGAATCAAAAAATCCCGCTACCAAATTTCATTTGTTAGAACTAACTTTTTCATTAGCTGATCGAATAGATCAGTGGTATTCAACCTGGAGTACGCGTACCCCCGAGGGTACGCGAAGACATCTTAGGGGGTACGTGAAATTTAAAAATATATATTATTTTATGATAAACACTGAATAATCAGTAATGTAATTTATTTAATTTATTTTAGATGTAGATTATATACTATGTATGACTTGAATTATACACCAACAACTTAGGGGGTACAAAGTTGAAGAGAAATTATATCTGGGGGTACGCGAACAAAAAAGGTTGAATACCACTGGAATAGATAATTAAGTTGGTCAATACATTTACAGACTTTTATATAATCTAAATGTTCTCTACCGTCCGTGATTCATTGAGCCATATCATAAACGAATTTAATCCAGTCTACTACTTCATAAATGTCGTCTTTAATATCTAATTTAATATTAATTTTAAATACATTTCTTACTTAAATTATAATCACCCCCCTTTGTAGGAGGCGTCAGTCTGCAGACTAAAGAAATTCTGTCTCTATTTGATCATGAGGGTGCATTATGTCCAATTCAATCAATATACTTCAAGTTTAACATGTTGAAAGGCATCTCAGAAGGCCTGACAGGCCAAACACTCCACCCCTAATGTGTACGTATTACACACGCGTTAAGATTGCGTCGTTTAACTGTAGGGGCGATACACGGTTACATCCCTAGGGATTATCTTCTCTTTCATAGATAAAAGACAGATGCTTAGTGTATGAAACAGCGCACAATGAATATAAACCGGATGATTCAGTATTGCCCTTTATAAATTTGAGATTACGTTGTGTGAAGTATGTAAATTCGCGTTGGTTCGCGAGCGTCACTGTTTTGATTTATAACCCCTCAGAATTTATATTTATTGCAGATTTTTTATACTAATTTATAGATTGTGATCAAAACGCCTGAAAAATTTTCAGTACGCAACCCGCTTAGCATCAGCTAAATTTCTACACGCTTCGGATAAGATAAAATTCCTTACGTGTAATTATTAATTTTGTTGCAGGCTGGTAATAGGAACCAGGGTCATTCACTTTCATCCCCTAAATTAGGTACGCGTCACCACGGATTTTATATATTTCCTTATTTATCCACTTGGTGTTTAAATTTATAACAAATCTGAGTCGATTATGACACTACCAACATAAGTACCACACTGGCCAAGAAATTTTCCTAAGGAAATCTCTCGGCTTGTGAAGCATATAAATTATAAATGGATGTATCTCAAAGCAGAGATGTTATAATATTCCTTAAAACTATGAAAGATTAAAAAATTGAATCATCCGATACAAATAATATTTTTTTTAAAAAAAACTGACGTTACATGAGTTTCAAGCTGTACAGAAATATTTTACGACCGTAAAGTATGATCCCATTAAAGAATTTTGTAGACAAAATAATTCTTGATACATTTTTGATAAAAATTATAATTTTTTATAATAACAATGATATATTAATTATTTACTCAACCAGAAAAAGAAAACTTTTGGATTATACGACAAAGGAACAAAAATTTATTCTCAGGTAAACAGACGAGTCAGATGAATTCTGTGAGTTAATATACGCATTTGAGGCCGTTTAAACACGTTACTAACCGTGGAGCCTTTGTTCTGCTCCGTTAGTACGAAAATTATCTGGGCTCTGTTCCACACTTCATTCTGTCGTCGTAGTGTGACAAGGGAGAGAGAATTACTGCTCCAAGTTAATGATGAAGAATGGTTCATTTCTAGAGCGTATTGACTGTAATCAGAGATTCCTTGCATCTGCTACGTTCAACTACGCTTCGGAAGGGGGAAACTGGTACAGTTAAAGTTAGAAGTAGGGATATTTGCATTTAAGAGGGTCATTCGCGTAGTCGTAAATCAGATTCGCACAACGGACATACGTTAATTCTCACGTTAGATAAAATGTGGCTCTGAGCGTTGAAATAAGTTAAGATTTCCTTCGTATTGAGATTTTGCATAAAAGATCTCAGCGCAGTGTCTAAGCCTCAGCTCAAGGAAGTTGGCATTTGTCTTGAGAATATTCAGTCCAGTGTCGAGCTTTGTGAGCGAAGAATTGAATGACATCTTTCCTGGGGCGATGTTGTTGAATACTCAGTTTGTACAAAAAAGTGCTGTGACTTTCGTAAAACTCAGGAAGGTCCATCGATTTCGGTTCCATATTTACAATTGTGGCTACTGAGTATCCTGAATGTGGTAATTTCTGATGAAAGTTGACGTCCTCAAAACAAAAAAATCACTTGCATTCAGTTCCGGTAAACATCATGAGTTCCAATCACTGAATTATTAAGCATTGTCTTAAGCACACCAAATATCAGGGAACAACAACAACAAATCAAAATGACACTCATGAGGAAGTTAGGAGGAGATTAAATTCTGGAAACGCTTGCTACTTCTCAGTTCAGAATATTTTGGCTTCCCATCTGATTTCTAAGAACCTGAAAATTAAAGTATACAAAACAATAAT
>NW_019060734.1:83999-94880 GCF_000696155.1 Zootermopsis nevadensis | reverse complement strand
CCCCCCCCCCCCCCGGGGGAGATGGTCTGTACGGTCTAATGCAAATGGTCCCTTAAGACAGGTCACACTTCGTTGTTCAAAGGAGAATGTCCCGAAACTCGCTACTCCGTTAGTTACTTAAGTATTTTGTGAGAATTTTCTATTTCAGACTACGTCGTTTCGAAAGCTTTGATATATTCCAGAAAAGGCATTTTATTCAGAAGGCTTATTTATGGTATAACGTACATGAAAAAAGCTGGTTGTTGGTACTAAATTTAGGATATGTGAAGTTGTTTTTAAGTAAGGGACATTCCGTATCGAGGTACAAATTTGAACCGAAACCAGAATCTTCCAAAAAAAAAAATTCTGTGTTTTATTTTAATTTTGAACAGAATACGCGGTTTTAGTGCACCGAAATTTTTGAAAATTCGCCTCTTTAAAACACGCTGTCCGTTTTAGTCTGTTCCTGGCCGTGATTTTGCGGGCAGACCGGGCTCCTAAGTACGTAAAAGTTTCTGGTATTCCGTTCGTAGTCGCATTTATTCATAACTTCGACACAAATCTAATTTTATTCTGCCAAAGGTTTATAAGTTCGGCCAAAACTTTAATCAATAACACGAGATATAACTTCTTTAATTTCACTCGTGCCGATTTGCGGGTTGCGTTTAATCCTGGTTCGATTGAACTCATCACCGCGGTTTCCTTCAACCATGTAACATCTCTGCCCCTTTGCGACATGTCACAGAAAACATCTCATTATGTCTTGCCCCAAGCCATCTGACGGTAATTGCTAAAAGTTTATTTTTCATACGCGATTCCACCAGAAGCATACGTCCTTAATTTAAGACGTGTTAAAGTATTTTATAATGGACTGATATATTCGTGATCACCCTGATGATGGAGGCAACAAGGACCTCTGAAGCGTCCGTAAACTTCTATCAGAAGACAGCCATCTTCGGACTCACCGCCTTCAGAACGTCAAATCCCACTTTGTTCTAATTTCTCGTCGAGAAATGTACCATCTCAGTATCTCATGGCCTTGATGAGGTCTGTTTTTCAGGGGTCTCAAGGATACTTGAACAGTATAGAATTTCACCTCGGCTTTATAATTCTGTAAAGCAAGAGTGTTTTTTATGAAATGTTTTTTCTTGAATTCTGAGACAGTTTTGGAAATTGTGTTGATGAGAGTTGTGTAACTTTTAAATGTTTAAACATTTCATCTTGTGTTCTCCCCCCTTCCGTTGTATGGTATTCATCATTCGACGTAAAGTATTGAATTATTTTATTAATTGATTTTATTATTCATCGCTACTTGTTATAATCTCTTGAATTTCATTTTCCTTCTAAAATTTTCATCTCATACTTGAAACTGATATCTATAATGAATCATCCGAACTTTGCATTTAACTTGGTCTTCAGTAAAGACAAGTGTTCTCGATTCTTGTATCCCTCATTCTCCCCCCCCCCCAATTTCCAATTTACGTCGTGTTTTATTCAAATACGGTATATATTAAACCAGATTAGTGATAATAGGCATCTTTGGCCCAATCCACGATTTTGAAGTTAATGTAATTCTAAGTTGTCTTGTGTCTCTCATTAAGTCAAAATTAAATTGGTCTCAGAATATTGCCAAGTGATTTTTCATAATCCAAAAATGTTATTCAGCCTCTACCAGGAGTGTAGCGTTCATGTTAGCCGTGTTAGCCCGGTTAACACTTTGAAAAAAGTTTTATCGTGATATTAATTACGTAATTTTTGTTTTACGCGTGTGTCGTGTTTTGATCGTGTATAATGGATTATGTACGGTGTATATACGTAAATAACAAATTTTAATAATTCCGGCCTCAAATTTTGAACAAGTGACACTTCACCAGTGGCCTCAAAATCACGTTCCTTTTATTTTTAATTCAATTGTTTAAGGCAAAGTACAGATATTTTTTTATTCTCGACGTACAGTTGTGACCATGAGTTCCTCCAGGCCAATAAAACTGTGTTTCGTATTTTTATAATTTATTATTCATACTAACAGCGTTGTTAAATAATCCACAAGCAAATAAACACGCGGTTATGTATATGTTTTTTTTTTGCTACTAATTTTATAATCATTCAACCGTATCAGAGAAATTATAAAAATCTTGTAATCGATACTGCGTTGTTATATCATTTGAGGAATGCAGAGAGGAATATTCATTAATGAAACAATATGAAGTCGTAAAGTGCTATCAAATCAGTGTGCATGCATGGTTTGCATTACTCTAATCTAGATGTGGCATATATCATTGTGTTAATTAACTCTGCTATTGCGAAGGCAGAATTCCGTGTACCAAACGATAATATGTGCAGTGACGGACGTGTGCTAACACAGCTAATCCCCCCCCCCCCCCCCCCCGTTGCCTGAGCTTCTGTCACGAATTTTATGGTGGCCTGAGGTTAAAGGTTATCGCAATAAAACATTCTGATAACCTTTAAAAACCTAGTGGTACATATTCGTTCCACCTGCTTGATAATAAACTTATCTGTACTTTTTTGTATTTCATGTAATTTTCTATGTAAACAGATGTTATTTACTAAAACAGCGTTAACAGACTTATTTTTCGCAATGGTTAAGTTTTGCTTTGAGGTTTCTTGGCGATCTGAGTGTCATGTCAGACATGTTAGGTTAGGTTAGGTTAGGTTAGGTTGGGTAAGGTTAGGTTAGGTTGGGTAAGGTTAGGTTAGGTTAGGTTATGTTAGGTTAGGTTATGTTAGGTTAGGTTACAGAAAGTTGTTAGGTTAGGTCAGGTTAATTTAGGTTAGGTTAGGTTAGGTTTATTTTGTTTAGGACAGGATAAGTAAGTTTAAGTCAGTGCAGGATAAGTTATGTTACGTCAGGAGAGATAAGTTAGGTTAGGTTAAGTTACAAAAAGTTGTTAGGTTAGGTTAGGTTAATTTAGGTTAGGTTAGGTTAGCTTACGAGAGGATAAGTAAGATTAGTTCAGTTCAGGATGTTATTAATATGGAGCGTCCAATTAATTAGATCACCTATTAAGTGATATGTGATATTCATAGACAAATGTGAAGTGTGTCTAGTCCAGGTCGTGAATTCTAATTATTGTCTAATTTCCAGCTTGGTCTTGAAACGTGAATAGACTTTGCGCTGTGACTACAGTGTACCGTGTAATTAGGTAATGTGATGATGTTTGTCGCTTATAACATGAGTACGTCATTACGAAAGCGACGAGCAGTTATGGGTGTCACGTTGACGCATCAAGACTCCCTGAAGTGGGATCCAATTAATTAATATACACAGTAATCGAATTTAATAACGATCAGAAACTACAAATCGATACTTTCGTTATTAGTGATTCCGGGTAAATGCTATTGTAACTTTATTTCCGTATTCTACATTTGTGTTTCTTTGGGGGGGGTCTTTCAAAAATCTTGTATGCTTATTTTTCGTTCGTACATCATTTCGAATATTTCTATAGGTTAGGTTGGCATCACTGTCGTAATGCACCCTGGACCAAACTGGACACTTTACCTACGTCACTAACTTGTAGGTAGAAGGAATGCAAACCCGTATACTATGTAAACAAAAAACATCGAGCTACAAAATAATGTCGATGGTAAATAATGTTTTTGGTATAAAGATTATATGCTCACTTGCCTGCTATCTGTCCCTGTGATCCACGTTTGTTTTTAACGCTACTGAAACGCACTGATTCGCCCCGACTACAATGCCTGTGATTTATTTTCAGTAGTGAACTGTAGGAACAGTTTTGATTGTGGAGAAAAATTGTTTTGTTGAAAATCAGTCTGAAATTTTTGATATATTTTGTGGTCCCAATTTTGTAAAAGACAGAAAAACAAATTTTTTAAGTATTATAAGACTACACGCTAACATCACCAATTCGCTGTAGAGAAAGAATGATGCTACGAACATCTCCTTGGTTGTCAGTCAAGCCACTCGCGAATGCAAGACTGCCTCATCTGCTTGCGTCTGATGATTCTGCCGTGGTGATACAGCCCTGTACTCTCAGACTTGGAACCTCCACAACGTATCTACCAGACAGATCACTTTCCAGGTGTTTCGACTACCAGAAACAAGTTCCTGTGCTATTCCATGGCTCGTTATTCAACACACTGGGAACCATCCTACTGTATCTGGTGAGATCCTTCCCCACTGAATGTAACAAACATTTTCTACTCCTATGTTCCATGTTGCAAATTCTTGTACCTGAAGTGACGATAGGTAATGGTACCTTATTTAAGAGTTGTATATTTGAGACGCTAATTATAGCCGTCTTAATAACATTATTTTTTGTTGGGCAAGGCCGTGGTCTAGGCAACCCGGAGTTTTCCTCCGGGGGCTTCCCCGGTTTCTCCGTGGCAACAATTACTCCATTCACACACAGACGAAGGCAATGGCAAACCACTTCTGGATCATCTGCCAAGAACGTATATGAACAGGTCCCAGTCCGAGAAAAGGATGGAAGGATCCTGTTCATATGGACCTGTCGTCACACAGAACACTAAATAATAATAATAATAAATAAGACTACCTAATTTTGTGATGAGATTATGATTAATTTGGTTCGTTTTCAGAGACAACTGAGCGTATACAAGTTCTTATTTGAAGGTTTCGCCATACTTTTAGCATCTTTTTTAGAGAGTAGTTGAATCTGAGGGCCTGAGCCTGATAAACGTCTAACTTCACAAACAAGCCGTCTGTTGCTTGCAGAGTGTTTTATGGTGTTCAAATGTGTGACAGGAATTTCTTATGACGCCTTAATACTGTGTCAATGTCTTATCGGCTTACCGTTCCTCGGTAACAGCGAAATACGTTTAATATCACTTTTAATAATATTATAAAGTTTTCAGGCCCATTCGAAAAAAGGTGTTTGATCTTGTCACTGATTCGTTTGTTATTCAATATGTAACAGCTTCCTCAAACTTCTTTTGTTGTCAAACGTACAAAGTTTAAAACTGCCCTAGAGCAATTCTTTGGAAAGGGGGCGAACGAACTTGCAGATTAATGGTTCGTCGTTTTAACGTTGAATAATGTTGCAATATTTCTAATGTAAATCGAACATTTCGATAGAGAACATCATTTAATATATTTTAAATATTTAAATGTTAATTATAGTAATATTTTAATATTTAATAGGAATTTTATTGTGATTTAGACTGACAAGATTTAAACAAATATATTATTATTTATATGTCTCGCGGAGAAAGACAATTTTTGTAATGAAATAGTCTAGCAGTCACAGTTTCTATACGTTTCAAGAAATCGCGGACAAAGGTACTGAGGAATGTAGTAAGAGAATTTACAAATTTTATACTTCAAGGTCACAGTCCCTCTTTCGGAGGAGTTCTATGTTACCAGTTGAGCATTGGAAGCTTCGCTGCTCTGCAAGTTCTGAGCGGTCTTCATTCACCTGTGCTCATCTCTTCGTCTCTCTGTTCTCTGTGATTTAGATTTCATCGGTTTATCTCTGTCCAACGTTTCCAGACTGGTCCGAAGATAAGGATGAAGCCGTTCTTTGAAACGTAGTGACTTTAAAACATATTTTATGGTTGTTAAATTAAAATTTTAAGTCACACACAGTTAATAATATTCAAATAAAATGTTACATTTATAATAATACCATAACCTCTCGAAGGTATTACAAACCTTGTCGAAGGCGAATATATTTTTGTATATTTGCGACACCCTGTATATAACAGATCAGGCCACTTGAGGTCTTTTATTGGCACTTCGATGCCTGGCAGTGCTTACACGACGAAGAAGCCACGTTCTCTTGTCGGGTGGAACATAACTACGGGCTATCAAATGTGTTTGCAGACTGCGTCTCTCTGGAACCATCGGTCGCTGCTAGATTTCTACTCCGCCCGGGCTCTCCGAGTTCAAAATCGGCTTTTAACCTAATTAGCATGCACGGGCTCTTCCTCCCCCCGCCCCACGCCCCCGGGGGGGGGGGGGGGGCCACCGCATCGGTCGCTCGCCTTTGTGTGACGCTGAAACCCAGACCCGATGTCCTTCCCGCCCGGCCACACCACACCCAGAACCACCGAACATGGACCCAGTTTCTGTGCCAGGTTTTAACTCGAATGACGTTACTTAAAGATTTCCTCGTCATTGTGACATTATTTGTCTAAGATACTGTCGCCCATTCACGGTTTAACAAATATTATTTTCATTCGTTACACGAATTAGTAGATCCACGGTGGTCTAGCGGTTAGAACGCTGGCCTTGTAATCCTGGGGGGTCTCGGGTTCGATTCCGGGCGGTGCCCGAATTTATAACTTGTGTTGGGCAAGGCCGTGGTCTAGGCAACACGGAGTTTTCCTCCGTGGCATCCCAACAATTACTCTATTCACACACAGAAGAAGGCAATGGCAAACCACTTCTGGATCATCTGCCAAGAACGTATATGAACAGGTCCCAGTCGGAGAAAAGGATGGAAGGATCCTGTTCATATGGACCTGTCGTCAGACAGAACACTGAATAAATATGATAACACGAATTAACGAAGCTCACAAAATGGCTGCCGTTTCTACACGTCTCCGTAATGTACAGGATCCTTTGTGAGCCTTCGAGATAGACAATTAACGTTAGCAGCAATTTTCTTGAGTTAGAATGTTTCTGTTTGCTGACAAATTGCAAACGCGAACTTTTACTCCGTGACGTCACAGCTGCGAAGACGATGATGATGATGATGTCTTGGGCTGTGAGTCGTGTGGACTCGTAGGCAGAATCTAACATTTTGTAGAAACCAACTTTTCTGAGAAAATATTCTTCTTCCCCTGACGACAGAGACAGTGGTAACCTTTCTCTGAAACATTGGTTTCTACCTGAGATTATAAATGACGTTAAAGTCCATAACAGCAACAACATCAATAAGTTTTAATTAAGCTGTAACTTTAAGCTTTAAACGCCAACTCAGAGATGAGACCGCGTCGAATCTAATATTTCTCTTATCACGTGCGCTCTATTGAATTCTGGGAAAAATACGTACTGATTTAAATACATTTGGTTTTAATACTTAATATATACAGAGAGGATTCTCATAAAATTCGGCTTCTAAATTATAATAGGCCTATATGTAATTCGTGTACATACCGCGCCATATTTAATTTATTATTAATTTTACCTCTGTAAATATCTTTATCTGTATTTGGAGTTAATATTAATATTTTTGGGGAAATAAAATTAACAACCAAGCAATTATAAGCGACACATGCGGAAGGATGGGGGAAAAAACCGTACATTTATTTGTATCGAAAATAACAGTGAAACGCACAGCACGTGGAATTAACACTGTCAGCATCAGATTATTACGTGTTTTAAAACCGATGTCCTACGCGTTTTAAAACTCTTTTTTATCTACTCCCACGCGTCCAATACTAGAGTCGTGTTATCAGTACCGAGTGAATTTCCATATCGGAGAAGCATCAAACGTTTAGGATATTGACTGATACATGTCATCGGATATTTTACTTTGTCCGTAAGTTCATAAAAACACTAACTAACTAGATGGCTTTACCGAACTCGAAGGTTCATCACCGAACTAACCAAAGCCCTCCACAACAAAATCCAGTCTACTTCAACTCCTATCTCCCATAGATCCAGCCTGAGATTATCCTCCCATCTACGTCTAGGTCTCCCCAGAGGTCTCTTCCCCTCAGGTGCACACCTCTTGCCCCATCCATGTGCGCTACACGCCCAGCCCATCTCATTCTTCTCGACTTAATCACCCTGACAATATTAGGGGAGGAGTACAGAGTATTAAGCTCGTCATTTCGTGGTTTTCTCCAGACACCATCGTATTGTGTCCTAGGCCCAAATATCCTCCTCGACACCCTGTCTGTCAACGCCTTATTTTGTGTGTCGATCAGTTGTTTACGTCTTGCGCAAAGCGGCCATGTTCTAGAAAAATACGAAAGACGGAAGCGATGCGTAGGCCAATAGACCAATGTCCTGAGGGTAAACCATAAGCTTCATAAACGAGGAGGAAGCTTCTTTTATAACTTGTAGTGCTTCGGTGGACAAAGGTTTATTGTATGTAGGATTTTTCTGTCGGGTCCTATCATGCTCCATTCATCTGTACTAAACAGAACATTTTCAGTGACGTGAGTCTCCTATTATGTACTATGAGTCCCGCTCGCTTCGTATTGAAAGGACAAAACACCAATAAAATCAGCTGAAAAATGACAGATTGCTTGCACGCCATGAAAATAAACTCTGACGTACCTTACGTAATGAATGCATTGCTTTTTAATGTACGAAGCACATGAAATATTATTTTTTATATCAGGTTTAATTAATAGGATTTTTGCGCTGTATTAGGCTTCTTTCAAAATTTATTTAACCATCGTGGATCATGTTAGCCGCCTCATTCAGGCTTACATTCCTCGTCTGTTAGCCAGACCTCGACTGCTAACACTCTACATGCTTGCGTTCTGGCTGTTGACGTAATGCACTGTCCAACATTTATAGTGATTGCGCATAATGAAAGATGAAATGCGATGTTTATATACTCATTTTCAAAAAAAATTAAACCTCGAACAACCTTGGGATTTGATAGAGTTTTGACAAATTCACTCCTCACGATTTGTGACAACCTGGAAACCTATGTTGTCTTTGGCTATCAGCTGTGTTAGCTGTCAAGGTCGATATCCCTAGAAGTTTCTTTTAAAATTAAGAGATGTCTCTGCGTTGGCGTCCACAGACGGCAAGTTTCATATGCTGCCCTCTGGCGAGCTCGTTGTGTTGAACGCTGCCAGCGCCGACAGCTTCTCCAGTTACCAATGTCGAGTTACTCACCGGTTGACGGGGGAGACGAGGCCCAGCACAGGCGTCGCCAGGATCACGGTGACGGAAGCCAGGGCGGTCACTCCGCCACAGTTTACCGACCGCTCCATCAGCATCGAAGTTCGCCGCGATGAGCTTGTAGTTCTTCCGTGCATCGCCAGAGGTCACCCTCCTCCAGATTACAGGTACAACTTTCGTTAAAAGAAACACGACGTTTCGGAGACTGATATTTGTCTCCGCCTTAAGATCCTACACCATTGGCCACAATCTAAAAATCTAGATGATGGATATCCAGAAATTTCGTTTATTTGTTTGAAATGTAATGCTTCATCGAATTCAATTAACTTGGAAAGTATCTAGTTTATAATTTCAGATTGTTTGGATAATTATAAACAATTTGATAATTAATGTATCGTGTAATCGATTATCTGAAACGTTGTTCGGATTACTAATTTCTTCAGATAATTAAACAGTACTCCAACTGTTTTATGCTGTTATAGCTCTTTTAATAGACATGCCGTTCTTTACAACCCCCAATAGTCTTAGTTCAAGAAGGAAGAATTTATGGGTGATGAATTATGACGCGTAATTAATTTTTGTTTAACTTAACATTGCTCCTTATAAAAATTAAAAAGACTCGGCTGTCAGCCGTGTCGGTTATTTTAAAACCACCGACGTTTCAGAGACCATCTCTGCTCTCATCTTCAGGGTTGTGATAGCCCACGAAGACTTCATAACGTTATCTCCGTATTTTGCGAGATCTGCGTTGTAATCTCGCGTTTTACGTGAATTGTGACTACGATGTCTCGTCTCTGTGTATCAGTTCGATATTTATATGCTGTTCGTACAAAATACGTTTTTGTTCTGTTGTTGTCTGGTGTATTACATAATTTTTTTCAATAGAATTTTGCTTTGATGTGTATAACCTTTCCGTTACACACCGGAATGTATACATTTTGATGACTCGGGAAAAGTCCTCCCCACAGGGGAGTATAATGTATGATCAATAGTTAATTAACCGGCACGTACATCGCAGTCAGCGACTGTGTTTCCATCTTTTTTTTTATATATTCTCTCATCGGCCCACATCATAACATTTATCTTCCGTTCTCTGCGACGTTCAACACAGCTCAGAGACTAAACTTAAGTTAGGTTTACCATTTTAAATTTTACGAACATAACTGCCTTCATGGTTGTAGTGTCATCTGATTATGGAAGCAGCAGGGACCTCTGAAACGTACGTAAACTTCCACCAGACTATACAATGCTACCTCGTATTTCTGTCAGACCTATTGTAATATCATCCAACGTGTTATATTTTATAATATTAATAATAAAATTAATAATCCTTTTACTGTGAAATATTACTCGTATTATACTATTACTAATATAATGTTACAATGAAATCCCTTGCCGATAGACGCCCTTCGTATAATCCTATTCACGAGCTCATGATTATGGATTTGGTTTCATTACGTACGAAGGCACCATCCATAATCCTAGCGCGGATTTCGCAAAGCTTCTCACGTGTTTTCTTGATTAAAGTGGAAACTTTAAGAAGGATCTGTAATTATCACTTGCGATTTTGTGTGGTTGGTCTGTTGAGGTGGGAGGTTGGAGGTTCGCCTCTCCCAGAACCAGGGGATGAACAACGTTACACGACGGGGGGCGGAGGTCTATTTGTTTTACCACGACCAAGGCCCCACGATTCCGGACGCTATATCTGCATTGCCAGCAATTCTGCTGGTAGCTCGCGGATGGAGGTAAACCTTCTCGTGACGTCGCCTCTGACGGCGAGGGTCTCGCCTGGTCTCCACACCGCGGCTCTAGGACAACCGGCTCGTTTCTCATGCACCACCGCGGGACATCCCGTAGTCTCCGTCCTCTGGTTCAAAGACGGTCAGCCGATATCCGGCCTGGCTGTCCAGCCGGGTATGACGAGAGAAATGCTCCATCTGCCATCTGTGACGAGAGACGATCAAGGCATGTACCAGTGTTTCGTGAAAAACGAACAAGATGTCGCCCAAGGCACAGCAGAGCTTCGGCTAGGAGGTGAGTTCGTTTTCGCAAACCGTACGGCTGAATATAAACTTGGCTTATTCTTA
>NW_019060734.1:36321-83977 GCF_000696155.1 Zootermopsis nevadensis | reverse complement strand
GTATCTTAAAATTTATAGGAGTATATATTTTATTCTGCTGCACGGAACATTTTGCTTTCGACTTTAGTACAGGCAACTAATTTTAAATAGGTGAGATTTGAGGTTATGGGGCGACGATTATGGAAATGGCTGTCTTCTGGGAAGTAACACATGTAATATGGTAAGTATCTGTCGACTTTTACAGAATAAATCTTCCTCATTTATGATGAAGACAATGCATAACAGCCTTGAGGGCTGGCTGTAAATAAAATACCATCACTGCACCTAAATTATTAATGAATGTAAGTTTACAAACATTTAGGTTATTGCGATGTAGCTGCTCATGAGCCATCTTTCGGAGAAACATGGTACCATCTTCTTTGCTACTGCGCATGACAGACGTTTACCAACGTTTCGCCCTGATGTTGGTAGACTTGTATCATACTACGCGTCGCCACAGTCCAGAAGACAGCCAACTTCGTACTCGCGGCCGTGAGAACCTCAAATCCTATTGGAGTGGAATTAGTCTCTTCTTGTGACTTTTATATTTTATTTTCTTCAGACACACCGCCACAGTTAGTGTACCGATTCATTGAACAGACGATTCAACCCGGTCCAGAAGTTTCATTGAAATGTGTAGCATCAGGGAACCCAACGCCAAATATAAAATGGACGCTAGACGGATTCCCGCTCCAAAGGAGTGATCATAATAGGTATTTCCATGCAACACATTCATACCGATAATTAAATTTTAGTCCAATTATGTACATTTCTGGAACACGTTTAATATCAACCAGAGTGTACACTACGAAGTATCAACTGTAAAATTAGCAAAAACTCGTTAACGATGTATTGCATTCATCCGCTATTACATTTCACGATAGGGAAAAAGCGATGTTGGCAGAACTGTTTCTAGAAACATTGAATTTATCACTCGTTTTGGGACATTTTATTAATTTATATGTTATTTAGCGACTCGGAATCAAATGTAAAGGAAGAATTACATGGAATTATAAGTGACTGCTTCGTATGTAATGACACTTTCTTACATTCATGTACTCGTAGTGTGGAGAGGTATGATAATGGTCTTGTGAGTTGTGACGTCATGTGGACGTTGGGTGAGTACCAACGTTCAGGAGGAAAATACTGCATCTGTCCTCAGGGTATCTACAAGCCCACACAACGACCACAAGGATCTCAAACCTCATTAAAAGTTGTAGAAAGATTGTGAGTAATGAATTGGAAAGGATGTGGAAGGAAGTTGCGGTTTCCGTTTTGTAATAGGCTTGGATTCCAACATCTTCTTGGGGAACTAAATAAAACCACGAGTAGTCAAGATTCGAACCTGATACCTCTCAAAAATGAAGCTGGAATGCTAACCGCGATGTTAGGTTAGGTTAAGTTAGGTTAGGTTATGTTAGGTTAAGTTAGGTTAGGTTATGTTAGGTTAAGTTAGGTTAGGTAAGGTTAGGTTAAGTTAGGTTAGGTTAAGTTAGGTTATGTTGTCTGCAGTGCATTCAAATTATGGTAAGGAGATGGTTGTCTGTTACAAATAACTCTGTGAAGAGAAGACACGAAAGAGAAAAAGTTATCCACAGCGAAACTCGTGACTTTAGGCTGTAAAAATTGTGGCGACAAACCTCCTGTTTTATGAAACAGACAAATGTTTACTTTTCTATTCTCCGATCTTCGTTCCTTTAGTTGTGGTATCTGTGTGACCAAATTTGTGGCCTTCACCTCTTAATTGCGTGCATTGTTTCAGGTTTTATGTCGGACAGTACGAACTAATGCACGGTGGCGATGTTATAAGTCACGTTAACATCACAAGTGTACGAGTTGAAGATGGTGGCACTTACCAGTGCATGGCATCCAACAGAGTCGGCGAGATTTCGCACGCAGCACGTCTTAATGTTTATGGTAGATTTCAGATTACTAAAACTCAGAAGTGTGATGAGTCACGTATGAAAATTCCTCGGAACACGGTTACAAAATTAACTTTTTTTGCACAATTACTCTATTTCTATCTGTAATTTGCGCTGCAGGGTCACCGTACATCCGTGTCATGGGTGAAATATCAGCCGTCGCTGGAGTAACTTTACGAGTCACGTGCCCCGTTGCTGGTTATCCCATTGACAGCATTAAGTGGTATCGAGGTGGGTAAATTATTTTTAGTCTTATGAGGAAATTGTCGTCGAAAAGACATGTCTGGAAATATCAGCGCAGATTAATTACTGTGCTAAAGCGTAAAATCTTAGGGAAAACAAAAAACATTCATGATTCTTTGTTTTAGACTTCAGCCATTGTCTGTTGAAAGTTGTTTAAAATGTCTTAAAAGATCGCAACGCTTCAAAAGATGGATCTTCCCTAATTTTTAGGGAAAGGTACCTGAACTGTCGGATGTGACAAAGCTGTTTCCGGTCCATGAATAGTTACCATGCCTTGTGGGATTCAGTCCACCATTTTGGGCAGAGACTAACCTAACCTAACCTAACCTAACTTAACCTAACCTAACGTGTGATTCTTCACCTACATAGAACCTAACCTAACCTAACTTAACCTAACCTAACTTAACCTAACCTAACTTAACCTAACTTAACGTGTGATTCTTCACCTACATACAAACTATCTACGCCAAGAACTCCAAATTTAAAATGACATTGCAATAAGTAGGATAATCGGCGGTCAGGATTAGAACCCGTGACTACAATAACAGAGATTAATGTTAAATGAGATTTGGTGCATCTGTACATTATCTTCCTGGGGTCCCGGGTTCGATTCCCGGCGGTGCCTGAATTTATAACTTCGAACCCCAAGATTACAAGGTTCTAACCGCTAGACGACAGATCATTAGACGCCGTCTATTATGTCGCAGGAGATCGCTTGCTGCCTATCAATAGAAGACATCTTGTCTTTTCTAATGGTACGTTGGTCATCGAGAAGGTCCAGTCGGGAGTCGACGGAGGTTCCTACAGGTGCGAGGCCTCAAACAAACAAGGGAGTACAGCGAGAGGAACAGCTCAGATAACAGTCATGGGTAGGTTATTGAATTAAATTTATAACTTGTTCTCGCTAACATCTCGTTAGATGTGTGTAATTATTTTTATAACTTGTCAGCATTTATATATTTTATTTGTTGAAATTCAACTCTTATTCGAGGTGTATATTAGGTCATTATAAGATTATTGAGAGTAATGTTCGTGTTTTGATAGAATTGAAACTCCCATCTTGTAACAGCGTCATAGAAATTAGGCTTAAGAAATGCTGTTACTATGGAAACACGATGAGAAAATTTGACTTGACAGCTCAAGAAAGTATTTAAGTTAATATATCTCTGACATTCTAAGCTCATCAGTAACTTCCATGCACGATTCCACGTACTTGTGTTTAGATTCCTTTATTTTCGTGGTTACTTCGCGCCCATTTTATTTATTTTAACAGTGGAAAACTACAATTTTCAGCAGAGGGTGTACATTTATTTTAAGAATATTATCTTAAGTGTGCTTTTAATAGAGGACACGAAACTCTAATTTGTATGTGTTGTACATTTATTGCGTCACTGGCGAGGTACGTATTAAGCTTATAATTTAATTAACCAAGAAATTATTTTTATACTTTTCAATAGACTGTGTAATATCTTTAAATATTAAATCGTAAATTTTTATGATGACTAAGTACCACGAAGTCTTCCCACGTGATCAGCTGTATTCAGTATGGAATGATTTTCCAGTGTCTCTGATTACGTTTTGCTTAGATATTCTAGGGAACCGAACGCTCTGACCTTGATTTCGGGTCGTATACGATATTTAAGAGATATCGATTATTTGCTCTGTAAGGTTGAAATTGTTCAATGGAACCGAGTGTGACAAATATATCTGTGCATTAGTTTATATAAAGTCATTTGAATAAAAATTTCCTTGGATATTATCCATCGTCTAGTAAAATATAAAACGTAAAACGACGTTTCGGAGATGGGACTCTATCTCCGTCTTCAGGTTCCTACACAGTTGGGCCCACTAGATAGAGCTAATCTCTATCTCCGGACAACGTAAAGGAGTGAAAGTCCTGGAATAAAAAGGCATTGCCACACCATCCATCCATGGGACGTAAAAGAATAGTATGTAGAAATCAAAATTCATAAACACGATAAAGCCAAAAAAAATACTTACAAAATGTGGGAATAAATACGTATAAACGTTAATTTGAAACTCGACGATGGATGATATCAAAGTAAATTTTTATTCAAATGATTCTTCGCCATCGTCAATAAGTTTTAGATCTGATGTTCATATAAAGTGTTCTGTTCCAGTCCCTCCTAACATCACTCCTTTCAGCTTCCGTTTGGATTTGCATCTCGGTGAACGCGTTGGCGTTCAGTGTGTGGTTAGCAAAGGTGATTCGCCTCTCACGATCCACTGGCTAAAGGACGGAGAGCAGTTGAGACAGGGAGACGGACTGGTGTTACGCACGCTGGACGAGTTCACGAGCGTTCTCAGCATTGGGGCACTCGCACCTGAACATGGGGGGAACTACACTTGTGTTGCCCGTAATACAGCGGCTCAGGCGGCGTACTCTGCCCCACTCTCCGTTAATGGTACGGTGGAATGTGTTCTTGACGCATTAGCCTGGAACTTGGAGGAGAATAACGGACAACGTAGAATGCGCTGCTCCTTCATATAGAGCCGTCTTCCTTCCAAGTTTGAGAATATTTTAATTCCATCTCTACATTGAAATTATTAATATTATGGTGCATTTTCAATTTCTTAAATTATAAATTTAATCACCCCTTTCTTTCCATATACCGGAGTTAAGATTCAGACGACTGTAATCTAATATTATAAAATTTTACGTAAAAATATAATATTTTTCATTATTTTACGAATACAAGTTAAAGCGTGTATTTTACTTATTCAAAGAGCGATAATTCTGTTAATATGATTAGATTTTTGGTTTTCGTACGTCTAGATAAATGGAATCGTATGTAAAATTTAAGATCAGAGGCTGAGTATCCCAAGAGATGGTTTCGTAGTCTCTTTTATCCTTACCTTCCCAGTTTATTGTGCAAATATTTCTGTCTTACGTTCGCTAAAGAACAACTCTTGCTATCGATTTAAAATTACGTCTTTACGATTTTTATTTCCGTTCTAACCCTGAACTCAAATACATTCTACAAATTTCCCATGTAATGTTCATTTGAAACATAAAAATACGTGTTACGATATTTGTAACACGTTCTTTTTGTATACTTGGAAGGAAGTTGGCTGTTTTATTTCTATGTGCGTATGAGAAGGAAGAGATTTGCCGTCTCTCGAGCCTTGTCCGTTTCCCCCACCAAGCGAGGGAAGTAACGTAGAACCGTGTCGTGGCTTGAGTGTCTGCGTATGGGTGTGTTTCAGTGCCTCCAGCAATCACGCCATTCTCGTTCGGCGAGTTGTCGGCGGGCGAACGGGTGAGGGTGACGTGCAGTGTCAAGCGTGGAGATCCGCCACTTAGCATCGCGTGGCTCAAGGATGCCCGCCCCCTCAAAAACCTAGGCCTGCATGATGACCTTGAACTCACGATCCAAGATAATGAAGAATTCTCTAGTGTCCTGGCGATACGTAGCGTTAGCTCTAGACATAGCGGCAACTACACGTGTGTGGCCCGCAATCCAGCTCAGACAGTCACCTACACGGCTCAGCTGCTGGTCACGGGTAACTAAGACTTTAAGGGCGGTGGGACATCACGGCATGTGAGCCACACTCGCGGGACTGTCTCAATGTCTCATTGCGGACATTGAAAGCAATTGAAAAGAAAAACCTGTAAAGTTAGTTACGGTATTATTTTTTGACGTAAATACGTCTATATGGAAGGGTCATTCCGCGAAAAATTTACGAAAAATGTGTAAGATCCGTATCAACAAATCGACAACAATGGTCAGCTTGCGTGCATTGTTATGTTACCTAGGAAACGTCATCTGTTCACTCGGCATTGTTGTTACCTAGAAAACGTCATCTGTTCACTCGGCATTGTTGTTACCTAGGAAACATCTGTTCACTCGGCATTGTTGTTACCTAGGAAACATCTGTTCACTCGGCATTGTTGTTACCTAGGAAACGTCATCTGTTCACTCGGCATTGTTGTGTTACATTACCGCCGTCAACAATCCGCTTTCGTAACAAGATGGATGACATTGAAGATGACATTTCATTACAGAGACGTAAATATAATTTAAATACAGAGACGTATTTACGTCAAATTCTGCGGAACCGTGGTCTCCGCTGTAACTTTTCCTGTAAAATGTATGTAACGCATAGTTTGACAGTCCCACAAGGCTCTTGTCTTGACTCCCAGCTCCTTTCTGAACCCCGCCCACACCCAACCTTTTCCACAAAAAAAAAAACAGAAAACTTTCCATTTCTCGCTTGCATGCGTCATATGAATTCTGACCTGTCTCGTGTTGCTTCGCAGTCCAGGAATGAGACAGCTGTTCATTCCTTGACTATCACCGCCTTGGATGACTTGCGGTTGACAAAAGCCTTCTACTTCTTCAAGCAGTGCAGGTAACCTAACGCTTATTAGCATGCGGTATATTTTCTTTTAGTATAATTATTCTTCATTTTTTCGGATTGCTTCGTGTGAGTATGTTGTATGTCTCTTGTTCGTTTTTTGTGTATCTTTAAGTCTTGCAGCCAACAACATTTTCAGTTGTTAAAAACCTCACATTACAAGGCCAGCAACAACTGTATTAATCATTTTCTTGCACAGAATCACGAATTGACATATTTTTCCAGCATCTGCACTGTGAATCTCAGAAACTTGTTGTTCCGATATGACGTAAAATATATTAAATGAAGGGATATGGGCCCTTTGCCGGAATGTAGAGAGTGGATGAACAGACGCATAACAACGGTGTTCCAGTTCCATGATTTTATTTATTTAGTGTTCTGTCTGACGACAGGTCCATATGAACAGGATCCTTCCATCCTTTTCTCGGACTGGGACCTGTTCATATACGTTCTTGGCAGATGATCCAGAAGTGGTTTGCCATTGCCTTCTTCTGTGTGTGAATGGAGTAATTGTTGGGATGCCACGGAGGAAAACTCCGTGTTGCCTAGACCACGGCCTTGCCCAACACAAGTTATAAATTCGGGCAACGCCGGGAATCGAACCCGAGACCCCCAGGATTACAAGGCCAGCGTTCTAACCGCTAGTTCCATGATATAAATTGAATAATTTTGTTCATCGGAACATTATTTTTTTTAAAAAAAGGAAATTGCATTGACGTTAAACTGTAGCATTTTCATATGCGTCTGTTGCAGGATATGTTGTGACTAACATTTTTTTTTATTTTTGTATACACGCAGATAAGTGTGATTTATGATTTGCTTCATTGCGATGTGGAAAATATAAATTTGATTTTCAGGCCTAAGCATTATGTATTTATCACTAAATGTCTCTTAATCACTGTCTTATGCTTCTCGGAGAAAGTTGACAATTTTCACACTTTCACTTGTTATTAGAATAGGGAGGTTTAGAGGAGTATGGAGCACCCTTTTTTTGAAAATGGAGCCACGAAACTCAGTTTCAGCCTTGCATGGCTTCTCCTGCCACTGTCAATATAACAGAGACATTCTGTGCCAGTAGAAATCACAACGTCGTCCTCTACTTATAAGAACGTAAAATGCCAAAGAGCTTTAAGTGTGTGCTGTTCGCTTTTAGGCTGCAGGAATGAATTTGTTTTTGTCTGTCCGTCCACGTAATTAAGCTTAGTTCAGCCACGCACGAGAAAAAGCCAGCTAGCCATTCACTAAGCAAGTATTGCCTGTTACGTGCACTTTTCTGGATGAGCAGGCAAATCATTGACAGATGTGATAGTGATGTAACGCCGTCCAGTGCTGTTGATCATACGGGACAGATCCATGTTGCTGTTTTCCCAAAGCATGAGGCAGTAACAAGTTACGTAACAGCATGAGACTGTCCATCAGTATGTGAAATCCACATTGATACTCCTTTCTGCACAGAGATGTCTCCATCTGTCACAGCACTCCAGTCTCACCATTCACAGATCCATTTGGTGAAATTCCTTTAACAACTTAAGATTGGTTGACAGAGGAAATTTAAAATTGTGTAATGTTAATAGGAGAAAAACGGTTTAAATAACATCAGTATTAAAACACGTCCAGATAGTTTTTTTTTAAATTACGTAACTCATACTTATTAAATTCCTGATTACTCTTTTATCTCATGAAATGATTCAGTCAGAACTCCTTATTAATTATATTATCTTTAGGTACTTGTGAGTTATCGGGACACATTGCTTTAAAAATATGTTAGGTTACGTTTGGTTAGGTTAAGTTAGGTTGGGCTAGGTTAAGTTAGGTTGGGCTAGGTTAAGTTAGGTTGGGCTAGGTTAAGTTAGGTTGGGCTAGGTTAAGTTAGGTTGGGCTAGGTTAAGTTAGGTTGGGCTAGGTTAAGTTAGGTTGGGCTAGGTTAAGTTAGGTTGGGCTAGGTTAAGTTAGGTTGGGCTAGGTTAAGTTAGGTTGGGCTAGGTTAAGTTAGGTTAGGTTAATGTGTGTGGATAAATGACACATACTTGAAAGTTATATTTTATTTCAATAAATGACACCTAACCTAACCTATTTTTAAAGCGATGTGTCCCGATAACCCACAAGTACCCTTCTTTATTATGTGATAATAATAACTCTGTCATATAGAGTCAGTATTCTTGAAATTAAACAATGTTATCATTGACTGTTCATTTCAAATGTTCCAAGCATCATCTTAAATTGTCCGCCCACAGTAACTTACGGAAGCATTCTAAAAAAAACTAATTGCAGAGTATATGCATTGTAATGGATATCCTATATTTATAATTATAAAAAAATGTAATGCAATATAAAAGTCTACCCAATTTTAATGTTGGTTCAGCTTTCTAGTTTCAGCTGGTGTGTGAAGTCAGATAATATATATATATAAGAAATGATTTTAAAGTTGGAAAACAAACATTAAAATATATGATATGAATCTTTGACGGCGACGTAACTCAATAAAATCTTCTCGAGAGATCACCCGCGTGAAATGGTTAAGGAATAAAAACGACGTTTCTGGGACCGTCTCTGTAAAAGAAAAACCAGGTTATCTGCTCGGTATTCATTTAGTTCTGGGTCTGGATGTGGACCTGGAATGATTTTAACGGGTGTGTTTCAGTTCCTCCGACGTGGGTGGTTGAACCGCAGAGCAGAGCGGCGAAACTTGGACACCAGGCACTGCTAGACTGCAAAGTGGAAGGCTTTCCTCAACCAACTGTTGCATGGAAGAAAGCTTCTGGTAATAAAAGTTGTAGCTGGAACTCATTTACGCTAACTTCATAACAGTACACGGTGGTCTATATGAAGAAGACCGGAGACCTCTGGTGGAATGCCTGTAAAATTTATATCCGTGATGGAACTGTTTCAGCAGTAAAGTTAGAACTACGTTATAAGTTTGTTCACGTTGAAGGATTGATTTTAAAATTCAGCAGCCGAGTTCAGGTACTTGATTCACACGCAACATCTCCTCAGTATATCCCTCTCAGTAAGGTAAGGTAACGTAACGTAAGGTAAGGTAATGTCATGTAATGTAAGGTAAGGTAATTTAAGGTAAGGGAATCTAATGTAATATAATGTAATGTAAGGTAAGGTAAGGTCATGTAATGTAAGGTAAGGTAACGTAACGTAAGGTAAGGTAATGTCATGTAATGTAAGGTAAGGTAAGGTAACGTAAGGTAAGGTAATGTCATGTAATGTAAGGTAAGGTAATTTAAGGTAAGGGAATCTAATGTAATATAATGTAATGTAAGGTAAGGTAAGGTCATGTAAGGTAATGTAAGGTAAGGTAATGTCTTGTAATGTAAGGTAATGTAATGTAATGTATTTTATTTATTTAGTGTTCTGTCTGACTACAGGTCCATATGAACAGGATCCTTCTATCCTTTTCTCGGACTGGGACCTGTTCATATACGTTCTTGGCAGATGATCCAGAAGTGGTTTGCCATTGCCTTCTTCTGTGTGTGAATGGAGTAATTGTTGGCCTTGCCCAACACAAGTTATAAATTCGGGCACCGCCGGGAATCGAACCCGCTATATATTACGTACGAATAATAATCTTTCATCCGCTTATTCAATACTCTCATTTTCTTCCAGCATCATATCCATTTTGTGGACCATTGACAGCTACCCTACTCGGTATCATTCACCTTTGATGGTCTTTCTTACGTGCGATTTACGACATTTGTGTTTCTTCCGTTGCTGATATAAGTGAAAATGTTTTGGGGAGAAAATCTGGTCACAGTTCATCCGGGCAAGTGTTTGGTCAGTATCTTGAGACAACCCACGACTAATCCCTTCGAACATCAAATAAAAATAATTTTAACATCTCATTTGATACTAAATTATGTAAGAAATATTTATGATATGTATTTTATATATGTGTATGAAATAACAGAAATTTAAATATTTTGCGTGATGTTTCAGGCGAAAAGCCGGGTCAGTATCAGGAGGTTTTGGGGCATCAGCTCGCGCGTTTGTTACCCAATGGCTCGTTGCTTATCGAGTCGGTAGCTCAGGAAGACGAGGGCCATTACATGTGCGAGGCAAGCAACGGGATTGGCGTTGGCCTAAGCGCCGTGGTTAAACTCACCGTCCAAGGTGCGCCATATTTCGTAGTTAAATGTTGCTATTTTTGAAGCTCATTTCAGTGTGACTAATTACGAACTTTGTGGAACCAATTTATTTTACTCCCATGGTGTGTGATATATATATTTTAATTTTGAATATGTTTAATGTGCGTGGTTCTTATTCTGTGTTTATGAACTGACAGATTGTCTGCGTTGGCCAAAATCTTGGTTATGTTCCTTCGTACAATAAGCTGTGAGCTGAATATCAAATGATCCAGATCTTTATTAATCCTAGATCTTACAGAAGATGGATATGTATTTCATTCCTTTAATCTCCTTTTTTTTAAATTTTTCCTCCATCAGCTCCTGTGCATTTCAAAGTTCGGTCAAGGAAAGAGTTGGTGCGTCGTGGCAGCTCGGCGTTGTTACGCTGTCAAGCTCTCGGAGATCTACCAATAAGTCTCTCGTGGAGGAAGGAAGGCAGTTTTGTTGAGTTGCAAGGGCGAATCAGGTATATTAAAAAAAAAATTGTGTTCTTATTAAATTGTAAATATGTAGAAGTGAAGTTTTTGTCAGAGTCTGTACTAATGAAATATTTCTTTTATTTACTTTCGTAGTATTAAGAATACGTCAGTCCCAGAAGGTTTGGTATCTGAGCTTACTATAGGAGCAGTGCGTACCGAAGATGGCGGTATTTATACTTGCTTTGCAAGAAATGAATTTGGACATGATCAGATAGCCATGCATCTCTTGGTTCAAGGTATAGTTTTATTATTTTAGTATATTTTTTTGGGAAGGAATATAAGTTCTTTTTTTTTTAAAAAAAAATATCTTAGCAGGTCTACTCATGCAGAATTTATTTTTCTGTAAAGTCATTATATATGCTCGGATTACGCAGCGTAACAACAAAGAATACATTTTTAATATTTTTTTAATATTATTATTTAATTATTTCTCGTATGTATTTTCTTTTATCGTGTAGACGCACCAGCTCCACCAACAGATCTTACCATTAAAGATTCTGGAAGCCGTCGCGTTACCATTAACTGGGTACCTCCGGTGTTGGATGGCAACAGCCCTATCGTGCGCTATCTCGTACGCTACAGCCCAACACAAGGTGCTTCCTACTCCATACATCGCGTGTATGATATTTAAATGAGATGAAGGAATATCTTTCATTCAGAGTACTTAATTTTGTAGAATTATTTGCGACGAAGCATAAGGACGTATTGGACATAATTATTTGTGTCATTAAGTACTCGTATATATTTCGTAATATTTGTCTGATTTCTAAGTATCTGAAAATTAAAGTATAAAAAACAATATTTTTTAGTTTTTATAAGATGATAGTTCATTTGGAACTGAAACATGTCGTGTGAAAAAGTGATGTTCTAATGTAAATCGAACATTTCGATAGAGAACATCATTTTAATATATTTTAAATATTAATTATGGTAATATTTTAATATTTAATAGGAGTTTTATTGTGATTAGACTGACAAGATTTAAACAAATATATAGTTTTTATAGTTGTAGGAACTATAATCTTCGTATCTGATGTCTGACGTCGTTAATTCATGCGTCATTGTAGACTCGTGGCAAGGACCAAGCCAAGAAGTGATTGTAGATGGCACTGAGAGCAAAGCGACTCTAGACGAGCTTCGTCCTGCCGCCACGTACAGCGTGCATGTCGTGGCAGAGAACACGCTGGGTCCTGGCTCCGCAAGCCTTGAGCTTCGCGTGCGAACAGACGAGGAGGCGCCGGCTGTCGCTCCACGACGTGTGGCGGTCGAGGCCGTGAGCTCGACGCAACTGGCTCTCTCTTGGGAACCCCCACCAGAGGATCAGTGGAACGGAATATTGCGAGGACATTACGTGGGCCATAGAGAACTGAGGTTAAAATATTATAATTTATTGTAATGTCAGATTGCATTTTAAATTAATATCTCGTAGATATAAAAAGTGTTATTGTAAATGTTTATTATTTTCTTTGCAGGGAAGTTGAACGGAAGAATGGTTATAATTTCTCTGAGGTTCCGTGGCAGCTGGATGGTAAAGGACAGCTCCGTTTGGATGGTCTCAAAAAGTATTGCAAATATGGTATCGTGGTTCAAGCTTTTAATGGAAGGGGGTCGGGCCCGATGTCTCCGGAAGTAGTAGCACAGACCCTCGAGGATGGTATGTTACGATTTCGTCTTATTCCTGATGAATAAAATATAAATCAGTTTAAAATTTCAACTAATGGCTTTTTTAAATGTTCATTTAAATCCTTGGACAGACCACTACAAAAGCTTGTAACTTAAAACTTTTCTTCATATAGAAGCTTTAACTTGAAAATTAATAAACGTAAGTTTAAAAACGTTGTTTCAAGATCGACAGATGGTTGTCATCCTGATGCTGAAATGACATCTTCAGTTTCGATAGTTTGTATTACTACTCGTACCTGCACGCCATAGACGCAGTTACCACTTTCTCGCGCTATATTATTTTATCAAAATATTTTACTCTAAATTTTATCAGCAAAAAAAATCTCATAACCTCTTAGAAAACAAGTTTTCGTGACAAATACTGAATCAGCATTTGTTACGCTAGCAATGACAGTCGTTAAGAGTCGAATGACCTTGAAGAGTGTAAGCGTAGATACGACAGATTATTCTATGATCTGCGCAGGTCTGACCGCATATGAGTGACATCTGTTGGTGTCGTAAAGAATTATTTAGAACAACACACACAATTGACGATCGTATTGCGTGATGGCGTGTTTCATTTGTCACTGAACGTGTTAAAGTTTATAAAACTTGATTTTTAAAATGTGAAATACTGACAAGAAGATGGAAAAGAATGGAAAAATCAAACATGTGTTTTAGTTCCTGAAGCGTCGCCACGGGACGTCCGTTGCACGGCCTTATCATCTGACAAGCTACAAGTCAGCTGGCAGCCTCCTCCGGAATCTCTTGTTCATGGTGTGATCCAGGGGTACCGACTTCTGTATGAACCGGTACCCTCGCCTCGGCTCACATCGGATGGACGCGGTGTGTTTAATCCTTCATTTTATGATTGCTGTTTTCGAAGTTAATAAAATAATCTGTTTAAAATACTTTAGAGTAGTGAGGTTATGTCATAAATGAAAAAAATGATTAATTTAATGACGAGGAAGATGGTGATGGTGATATTATTCTAACGCAGATATCTTGGGGCCACAGACAAAGATGACGAAGGCCCTAACAGCTGTTCTTCATGACCTGCTTAAATTTACAAACTACAGCGTAGAACTACTTGCATTTACGCGAGTTGGTGACGGAGTAAAATCACGTCGAATTTTCTGCAGAACAAAGGAAGATGGTAAGTATTATCGGTTGTGACGAAACCTGACGCCAAAATTGAAGGTTCAATTGTTTTAAGTGTTTGCACCTCGTGGCTTGGTGTCGTAACGTATTCCTCACACCTACAGCTTTTGTTTTGATTTCATGGATGTTGGATGCAGTGCCTGATGCCCCCGGAGGGATCAAAGTGCTCCTTGAGACCCCAGACACAGCTCTACTAACATGGCTGCCACCCTCAAATCCAAATGGCGTCGTAGTCCAGTACAATGTTTACGTGCGTGTCTTGGAAGGCACAGTCCAGCTGGACACTCGGACGATCCCGTATTACTCAACATCGCAGCTTCAGTATCAACTTCCGGGTCTCAAGCGACGTCAGATTTATGAGTTCTGGGTAACTGCGTCTACTAGAGTTGGGGAAGGAACGAGTACTCCGGTCGCGAGACTCACGGCATCGGCGAAAGGTAGGTTCGTCGCGTGTTCTCGTAATTTTTATCCTACGAGTTGCGGGTCCCTAGTCAATTAGCGGTTATTTCCTATTTTTTAATTCAATTTTCCCATCTCGTCTGGTACTTCATTTTAATAATATCGATGAAATTTTGTTTCTAACGTTATTTTTTTTATAGTTTCCGCGGGCATCGCATCGTTTGGTGGCTTACGTCACGTGACTTGGAGAAGCGACGCGCGCCTCGAGTGTCGAGCGGTCGGAGTTCCAGAGCCCCAGAGACAGTGGCTCGTGGTCGACACGCCATTCGCTCGCCTGCATCCGAGTCATCAAGCTCGTCTGGCTCTGGCAACTGACGGGGCTCTGTTGCTTAGTTCTGCTCAGCGGAGTGACCAGGGGGACTACACGTGCGTTGTGTCCAATGAGCACGGACGCGACCATATTACGTACCATCTTTTAGTGCAGGGTAATTTGTTTATGATGTCAAGACGTTTGAACACTTTTAGCGCAGTTGTCTAGTTAGGATCAGTTAATATTAGAAATTTCTCTGGAAAACTTGTGCTCTGCCTTCAAAGTAAAGATGATAATACGTGACCCATGTTTGCTTTCCAGTGTTCACCCCAATAAAATATAATTTTTAGTACTTGTGGATTAATGGGACACATCGCTTTAAAAATAGGTTAGGTTAGGTTAGTTGTCATTTATTGAAATAAAATATAATAACTTTCAAGTATATGTCATTTATCCACACACATTAACCTAACCTAAGTAAACTAATGTAACCTAACCTAACCTAACCTAAACTAATGTAACCTATACTAAACTAACGTAACCTAAACTAACCTAAACTAATCTAACCTAACATTTTCATCTTCATTAGATGCTGTAACGCCCTTATTATTAGAGCTTGTTTTTGCCATGTCTGATAATTTACGACAAATTTCTTCTGTGTAACCTAAACTAATGTAACCTATCCTAAACTAACGTAACCTAAACTAACCTTAACCTAAACTAACCTAACCTGAACCTAACCTAAACCTAACTTAAACTAATCTAACCTAAACCTAAACTAACCTAACTTAACCTATTTTTAAAGCGATGTGTCCCGATAACCCACAAGTACCTAACTTTTTTTCAGTTTCTCCCGCCGCCCCTCTGCTGATCGCGACAGGAAGTACGCAACACTCGCTCCAGCTACAGTGGAAGTTAGGCGATGATGGCGGCAGTCCGGTGCGAGGCTACGTGATCCATTACAAGCTGGAGCACGGCGAATGGGAAGAGACGCACGTCGACGGCAATCGAAATACTTTCGCGCTGAGCAGCCTGCGCTGTGGAACGGCGTATCACATCTTTATCACCGCGTACAATGACGTAGGCAGCGGAGCACCGAGTCTTACCCTGACCGCGCGTACTCGAGGCGGAATCCCTGCGATTCCACCGCCAGGCGATCTTCTCGTCGTGAACTCTACTGCGGCGCTGCTCCGTCTCGATAACTGGCCGGACTCTGGCTGCTCTATGCTGTACTACGTCGTGGAGTACATGACCCAAAAGGGGTCAGGACCCTCGGGACAAGCGAAAGACTGGGTTGTTGGTAAGTTAAAAGTTTGGTTCCATAAAGAGCGAGGAATTCTTTTAAGTAGAAGTTGGTCGAATGACGTAGAATAAGTTAAAATTAAGTTTTTTTTTAAGTAATTGAACTTTTGTTTCTCTAGTGGGGAACAACATTGTTCCGGGAAAGGTTTTCAGCTTGGTCGATCTCAGTCCGGGATCGCAGTACAGGTTGCGAGTGACGGCTCACAACGCCGCTGGGTCCAATGTCGCGAATTATCGATTTACGACAGTCACGGCTATCGGAGGTGAGTCTTCCTACGTGAAATTCGTGCAAACTTAAAAAAAAAGAATTTTATTTTATTTTTAATTTTTTTATTTATTTTTTATTTTGGGGGGGTTATATATATTACTGGAACGTCTTCCATTGCCCGCTAACAGCTCGTCTTTGCCCGCTGTCCTACGTGGGCGATTAAATGCGAGTCGCTGCACTGACCAGTAGGGCGCATGCGCAACAAAGCTTGACCGTGCAGTAGACGGAAGGCGCGTGCGCAGGAACGCCGTGTGATTCTATTGCGGTCTCTCGCGCAGGACACAAGCGATTCCCCGCTTCACATGACACGCAGCGCGCTTGTTATCGCTTACGTAGGACATTGCGTAAAGGATCGATTTGCGTCTTCACAGAAGTGGCAAAGTTCTGATTCTTTTGGACGTAGGACGTCGGAAAATGACGCCATTACAAGAATTTGTAGGTCGACACTTTGATTTTTCTGTCGTTGCAGGAACAGCCGGACCGAGTCTCGTGATGATGGAGACCGAGACGGAGCTGAAGGCGCCGCTTCATAAAGACATGAAGTTGATAATCCTGGCCGTGTGCTCGGCCGTGGCGCTGTGCCTCAGCCTGCTAGGTCTTTGCTTTTGTTTGAAGAGAAGTAAGTCTGTAACGATGAAGTTCTAGGTTTTGGCGACAGGTGGACCCACGCGTCTTCTGACAGACTACGCGGCGCATCAATTGAAATGCAAATGGAAGTTACTAAAATACTGTTTTTTTTAATAAAGTATCTGTTAATTATTGAGTAATTAAATAATTTATAAAATTTTGTTTTTAAAAAATATTATTTTTTTAATTAAATTTAAAGTTAAATCGTATTTCAGAATCGGGCTCAAATAGGACCTCCCCTTGCCCCAGTCTTCAAGATGTGCAGACGAGCGCCACGCAGGACAACAAACACAACTTGGCTCGTAGGGAACAATACTACGCCACTGTCCGCAAATTGCCGCCTTCCCCAGCAACTCTGGAGTGCATCCCAGGTACAGGTCGAACTTCCGGTTTTGTGAAAGAATGTTTTGGTGGGCGTGTCTCGTTCTTATCGTTTTTTTTTTTTAATATAGCGCGGAATGTGGTTTAAATCTTCAAGCGTAGTTGAAGATGAGAATGTCTCCGTTACTTTACGTAAAAAAAAATGTTCGCGTAATACGTTACAGAAAATTATTCCATTTTTCTGTAGAATATTCAGAGGATATTCGACCTTACGCTACATTCCATGTCCCAGGACCACCAAATTCTGAGACTACAAAGTTGCAGACGTTTGTGTATAGAGACAGTGACGCTTCTCCGACGAGAAAGGTATTAAAATTACTTAATTTCTTTTGTCTTTGGTTAAGCTGCGGTTTTATTATTTGTTGATAGCAGGAACTAAGTTATTTTTATTTTCAGTCCGTCGGAAAAAGCGACTACTGCCGGGTGAAAAGACCTCGACCTGGCGAAGAGTACGACAGTTTCGGTTCCGAATCCGACACAGAACCTGGAACGTCAAGTCGTACAGAATCATCAAACCAGTTGGATGACGGAGGAAATCAGGGTGAATTGAACCGTCCGTATCACCCGGCGATCTCCAGGTTGCCAAAATCCATGGTCGACTCGACGTACCCCGGTTCAGACTGGAGTCCTCCTCCTGAAGCCGTGTTTCAGCGACGATATTGCCAGGCTCATCTATTGAAGTGATCCTGTTCCACTTGAAGACCGACTCTCCATCGGTCAGAAGCCGCGAAATGATAAAAGTGTGTTCAGTCTTAACATTTATTTTTATTTATTTATTTATTTATATAGTTCGTCATTTGAATGATGTGGATTTTTTTTTTCCAGGGTCAATACAGTCGAAATGTAACGAGTATCTGAATGTCGAGGGCACTGACATCTATGAACATCTGGTTGATTTAAGTACTGTTGTGTTGTTGGTTCGTGAAGAAGCCGGTGGAGCGCTGCGTTACGAAACTCGCGTAACGCAGACGAAGTTTTGACGTTCGTATTTTCCTTAGCCTGTCAGTATAAAGTTTTTGAATAATTTTTGTTACAATTTTTATTTTCACTTAAAATTATTCGCTCCCATCGTCTGTTCTTTAAAAAATCACGACGTTTCGGAGGCTGGCTCTATCTAAGGGAAGTTAGGTACGTCTCACATGAAGACGGAGACAGAACCAGTCTCTGAAACGTCGTGATTTTAAGAAACAGACGATGGAAAAAGTCCTGAAAGGCCCAGCTGATAAGAAGAAACCCTACTTTTCTGCCCGTAGTAAGAACAGTTGCAGCCTTTTACAGTACGGAGAGACGTAATTTGAAAAAAAACTTCTCAAGATGAATATATTTTCTAAACGTAATGTGATGTGAGCCAGGCGGATATATCCAGAATAAAAATTCATTTTCACGTCAAAGATGATTTGAATAAGAAGATAAAATGTGATACAATTTTTTTTATATATATATATATACAGTGCCATAGATCTTACAAGATAATTACGCCGAGATTAATATTGAATACATTTAATCTTCGAATATATTTAATACGTGAATTGATATCTCTTAACGATGTCACAAGGCGTTAAAGTACGTACATTTGTAATATTTAACCTTTTTTGAGGTCTAATGTGAAAGGTTACGAGTAATTATTGTCCGGTCGGTATTAATTTTAACATATTTAATATTAATTAATTACTGTAGCTCAGTGTTGTGAAAAATTCGTATATTTGGTGGTTTATTTAAAAATAAATATAATTTTTTAATTTAAAGGTGACTTTAAATTTATTATTTCTTGTAGACTCTATGGTACTGTAACGTAATTATTTCCCGAGTATTTGATTACAATTGCTTTAAAAAAATTGTTATTGTTAATATTTTAAAAAAAAACTTCCCACGTATTACCTATATATTAAAAAATATTCTAGCGATGTTAATATATCAATTTCTGACAACTGTTTTTCACGTAATGTTATTGACATTTTCTGTATTGTTGACATTTTCGTGTTTCCAGGTTTTTGGTAGAACCGAACTTTTGCTAAAGTCGTATAAGTTGGCCACGATCGTAATTGTTTTGACTTAAGTTGTCGGTGGAACAAATGAAACCTGACAAATCAAATGGCATGTGACTTTTAAGTACAAGGTCTGAGGGCTATTGTTATTTATATTTTCTGAAATAAATTTGCAGTTTAAATCAAATGAGACTTAATCATCTTTACCGGTTTCTAACGTATAAAATACAATGAAAAATCCACGAGGTCGATTTTTTTTAAAAAAAAAATTAATTCAACAGCACGTAATTCCGAGAATATTTAGGACTCTAACGCACCAAAATCCATTCCTTAATGTCTTCAAAATAACATAAACTGTTTTTCTCTGAGTTTAATGTGCCTTTGAAATTTATTTAAATTATTTTGTGTACGTGTAAAAGTGGTCACCTATCTGACAGAATTTAAGTGAAAACTCTCTCCCGTCTTAAAGAGTTAAAACAATTATTTCGCTATTCAAGAAATTCCTTTCCTTTATGCAACCCTGACATTCACTGCCACTTTCACGAGAGCGTTACGATGGTTTCAGAAGTCCTTGCTGCCTCAATCATCAGACTACACAACGCTACAACCCCCAGAAGACAGCCATCTTTGTACTCACAGATCCAACCACTTTAATATTATACTGCCATCTGTCCCATCTACACCTGGGTCTTTGAAATTTCGTGTTTTCTTCAGTTCTTCTAACTAAACTTGTATATGAACCTTTAATCTTTTTTAAATGTGCCCATATCCTCGGTTTAATTACCCTAATAATATTTAGTGATAAGTACAAAATATAAACTTCTCATTCGTTAATTTTATCCATTCTGCAACTTCAATTCATCCTATTCTCCTAAACCCTCATTCTTTAGAATAGAACAGGACAGAATAAAATGTATTTACATTCCATTTTCCTTTCATATAAACCAATAGGTAAAACTATAATTTTATATCTACAGTTTATATTATTTCCAATAATGATTTTAATATAATTCAAAATCGTTTTTCGTTCATGTCTTCAATTGATCGTGAACACTACACAAACAGAGTTTTATGAGATTTACGTAATAACAGACGCGGATTAATATTTAGAATCCATGCCCCCAAAAAGCTACACGGCCATAGTAAGAAGGTAAATTTACCTACTTCGTCAGTGTAATAAGGAAATTTAAGTTCGACGTGTTTCTTTTCGTTACGCGTCAGTCAAATGTTTCTGCCGTCTTCAAGAAGGCGGTGTGTTCATTGTTGGTCATTATTTTGGTAAGCGATCTTATGTAGCAGTTACACAGGCACGTGAGGTTAGTTTCTCCTGGTACTGCTCTACAAACAAGTTAACCTTTTCTCGAATGTTCCTCGTTCTCACAAATCTGGGTTCATAAATGATAAACAGCTGGGAATTTATGGCATGTTGAAACGGATCGAGTTATAATCTGCAACAGCGCAGGGGTCGAGTGGACTGTGATGTAACCAGAGTGTGTAATTATTGATCTGATATGTATTATAAACATGATATTCAGCTTTGCGTTGCGTAATTATCTATATTACTGAGAAATTTGATGCTGTAATCATTTTCATAGAAACCCCTTTGTTTGTGTATCAGTAAAAATCTTCCGCGAAGATGGCAGTGACATCCATGAACTCGGGTTTTATCCTTTCATCCTCCTCTGTATTGAAAGGTTATTTTTTTTTTTGTTGTACCAGGAAATTGATAACTCGCACGGAAATGGATTTCCCCAGAGGAAAACTTCTCTCTTATCGTGGGGAAAGAAACTTGAACGTGTTGTGTCGTTTGAAAGTACGTCAGAGAAGGAGGTAAATAATTCATGTTATTTGAGCTTGGCTTCAATTGACCTTGTTCGGACGTTGTCACGTTCACGAATAAATCAATCAATTGTAGAATAAAGTTCACTGATCACCTCCTTACCGTGTCCCACCTCCTCAAAGTATGTTCCTAATCACGAAAACGCCAAAAAAAATGCTTTGTCAAGCCATTAGTTTTATCTGCAACGTCATCATTACTCGGATAATCTACTTGTTTACTATTATCGATGTCATCAATACTGTTCGATAAATCGACTCATTCGCTATTATCTGCATTTGTTTTTTTTAAAAAAAAACGAGTCCACTTTTGGTAAATTTGATTTTACAAATCTGAGGAAGTTTTTCTGAAGCAACAGTTTTTTTTTTTTTGCGATGTAACAATCGAAAATTTCAAAAGAACTGAATTGGTCGTTATTATGGCGGGACCTAAGCAGAATACGTTAAAACGGTGTTATTGTATATTCGTATTAAATCACGTGACAACTCGTATCACGCGTCAGCGAAATTCTTCGCGGAGAACGGTGAAAGTTTCGTCTTAGCCCCTCCCCGTCTCTTACTACTGCCTTCGGCCTACTTTCAGCCGAGTGTCAGTTGTTGTCCGCCAGTTTCAGCGATCAGACGTCTAACAACATGACTTCTGTGGTTTTGACACGTTGCGACCCTGCACAGGTACGTCATTAATTGCTTTTTAAGGCGTTTGTCACTTCCAGTAGCGATAATTTATCATTAATTTTCGACTAACCATTAATAAAAAGTGAGTTACATGTTTATAATTCTTATCTCGTAGAGAAATTCTATAATAATCTTTCGGTTTATGTCATCTAGACAATATTTGAACTTTCATCACGTCTACGCATGCGCAACACGTTTAATATTCACATATGCCGCGTCTATTTCGCTCGTCAGTCCGTTATTTTTGGCACAGGAATAATCGATTAGTTCCGGTCGAACGTCAGAAGGAAAACGTTTCTATAGCACTAACTTCTAGCCCAACGCATCTTGCGTTGTTAATGAAATATTAATCCGCTTCTAAACCCGTTTAATGGTCACGCATCGTGAACTCGTTCGTGAATGGTCATCGAATCGAGTACTGAGCTAGTCAAATCTGTGTTGTATTATTGGTTATGTTGGTAGAGTAATATCACGGCCTAGTATATTCTCTGTTTTTAAATACTTCATTAGATTTCTTAAACAATTCATAGCGTTACTTTTTGTCATTGTTAGCTTATAAACAATATTTCATGCAACGTGGTATAAACTGAATCGTGTTTGTAGTACAGATATGTTAAGAATTGTTTTCTAGAACATTCATTGTGACGTTGCGATGACTTGGTTCAAGGCACTGCAAATTTGAAAGTCATTCCGTCCGACAAGTGGCGTGTTACGAAATGGAACACTTGAAGGTTACGACCGTGTCTTTCATCTGCAATTATATTCTTTACGTATGACATTGTTTGTGTGACCCCGCTGAAAAGGTCTCAACATAATCAGCCGTGAGAGTTTGCGTACTGATAACAATTCACTGGCATAAGAAACTTTTCATTTTTCACAAACGTCATTTAATGAACACTTGTGTTTATGAATTGAAGATAATAGCTTATTCAGTTCGTAAATGGTAGAGAAACTTACAAATAAATTGTTTCGTGATGCTAGAAAGAGTGGGCAGCGTTCATGAATCGTTTTCAAATGTGAATTGAAAGACAAGCTTTCGCCATTATTGAGGAACATTATAGCAAAGTTACTTCTTGAAAATAACGTCCGTCAGATATGACACTTTCCATCACTAGCAGTAACATGGCATTAATTTCTTCATAAACTGGGCAACAGTTGAAAACTATTTCATCATCTTCACTCACCGAAGAATAAAATGTCACTTAATCTGTTACGCTCATTTTAAGAAATCGCTAGATAAGATATGAACGTATTATAACGTTTATACGAAGGCAGTGATTACTGACTGTGACATTGGATCAAACATTATTACCAAATTTCATTAATTTCCATCCAGCTACTCTCTAATAAATAAATAGATTATTTCTAGATTGTTGTCTTTAGGAAGTTTGACATCGTTTCAGAGGTCGTTACTGCCTCCATCATCAGGGCGACCTCTGAAACGTTGGTAAAATTCTACCAGACTACACGGCGCTACAACCCATAAGACAGCCATATTCGTATTCACAGCGCGAGAACCTCAAATCTAACAAAGGCTAGAAGTGGAGAGAGAGAGTTTGCAGTAGTAACATGTAGCTTAATATCTATGCCAAATTTAATAAATCTTCGACCATCCACTCTGTAGTTATGTGTGTGTACGAACGCTTGTAACTTGTGAATAGGTTAGGTTATGTGTGGTCAGGTTTAGTGATGCAGTTGCACACATGGTCATATCATATTTCCACCTCACTTCTTCAAGCAAATCTGTCGTTGATATTGCGGAGTGTAGACAATATAGCCTGATACGAATATTGGCTCCAGAAATGCTTGTATAATAAGCCAGTTTATATTTGACGCAATTTTAAATACAATTTCTCATACGCTGTCAAGAGCAATAACTCGAATTCATGAAAATGAATACACAGTGCAAATTAGCGACTTATTCTTGAACTGAAACTCATCTACACACTTCTATTGCGTAGTGTGAATAATAATGTCATTAAGAATCAACTTTTAAATTGCCCTCCCGAACCATAGCCTTTACGTAATACTTGTATCAGATAATGACTGCAATCAATATAACCAAGACATCAAAGGTAGCAACTACGTAGGCTCATTATATTCCAGATTATTTGGATTACGTAACACTGTGAGTACCGTAATTTTTTATTGTTTACTTGCGTTTCGTAATTCGAAGTAATGGTAACATATTTGATTAGCCATTATTTGGTAATATAGTAATATTACGAAGGTGTGTTCTTGACAATCCATTGAAATTTATTTGTGATTCCAGGACACGAAGGGCGGCGGATTTTAATGATGCATAATTTAAATGCTGTCATTTAGATTCTGCAGTTCTGATTATATCTGTAGTTATACATTTAAGCTATTTTAAAGGCAGTTTCTGGGATTAGTTTCTCTGACATCGAAGAGGTTATGTTGTTCGTATTTTAAAGTACGTCTGCTGCCTTAAAATCCAAATTTGCAGAGAAAACATACTTCTGGAGTAAACTTTAATAACACCATGTCGATTTAGCTTTAATGGTTATACATTGGAGAAATGCTAGTGAATATGTTGGCATATTGTAGTCAGACAAAACATAACCAATTTCCTATGTAATTTGGAACAGCTATATTGGTTCTATACCAGAGGTGGTATTTTCCAATTTGTTAACACATTGAAGATTTAAATTTTTGAAGATAGTGTTGAGCCTTCACATTAATAAATTTATATACTTGTATGGCAGTGAAAAGTTTTTATACATTGGCATTTTAGACAAGCAGTTTTACTTTTATTTTGCAGTTGGCTCGTCAGAGCAGGAAGTTGCTGTCTCATCTGAATTCCTCTCAGCTGAACATATCGTCCTTTCACAAAGGTAAATGTTTCAATATATCATCTAAACATAATTTATAACTCTTCAGTGATGGAATACTAACTGCTTTCTGTGCGAAGAGACTGGCATGATTTCAATTTTCCAAGATCCAGGGTGTGTTTCAAAGAGACTTTCATTTGTTGGTTTTCTGAGGATTTATGTGCATCATTGTAATTAAAATTATTTTTGAGGGACAAGAGATATAGAACTACTGCATTAAATTAACAGAAATTTTTTTTCCTGTGCTTAGTATTCTGTCTTGAATGTGTACATAGAAGGTTAGGTGACTGCATTATGAGGCAGAAACCAGTGTGCATGCTAGATTATTTGGCACTCATGTACAGTAATATGGGTGTGCCCCAGAGCCATTCTGCGTGTGGCAGCGAATAGGAAACTGCTAATGTCCTCTGGAATGACCTCTGGCTGTCCATTCCATAACCAGTCGCTTAATGAATTAGCTTTCATGATCTGGTTGAGGAAATAGCAGGGAATTATTTCATATTGAACTTTTTAAGACATTTTCTATAAATGTCTTACAAATTATAGACTTTACATTTAAATAATTAGTAACTACTTTATATTAATGAAGCCCAGAAGTATAAACACCATTAATAAGAGACTTAAAGCCTGAGCTTCAGTAGACTTTGTGGTTTGTTTCAAAATAGTAGATTATATAGTTTTGAGTGTTATGAATCTTGCCTTGAATCCATTTTTTTTATTGTAAAATATTTCTGCTATGATATTTATTAATAAACAGTGAAAATTTGACAAATTTAAAGTGTTTTCAGTGGTAAATAAATAAGTACATTACTCTTCTGCAAGTGGAAGAGTGGTCATTAAACATTTTAAATTTTCTTCAAATCTATTCATGAAATTTGCTGTTAGTAATTATTTTGTGTGTGGTTCTGAAGTTACAGACTGCGGCCAGTAATGGTTACATTTCCCCAAAATTTTGTTGTTTATTTTTGTGCCGAGTCAAAGAATTAGTAACCTCCAGCCGTAAGACTACCAGAGTATTGAGCTCTATGTCCGTACCAACACCAGCACCACTTACGTTGCACAGTAATTGCCTTTAATTAATTGTTACGTTTCACAGATCTGTTTCTCGATAACCCAGACACGATGCCGTGCCCATTTATGACGCGTTTATCGCCCTCCTACGTTCGAAACTACGGAGGCAACTTGCTGAAAACTTACGGACAACATTGTCCCTTCATGTCTCGGCTTACTGGCACCCTCACTTCTGCCAACTCTTGCGACGAAGGTAAGGATGGACCTTCCGGATGTTTTGTGTTTCATAAAATGCCACCGTGGTACACGGTATTGGAGTGGAGTAAACTTTAATAACACCATGTCGATTTAGCTTTAATGGTTATACATTGGAGAAATGCTAGTGAATATGTTGGCATATTGTAGTCAGACAAAACATAACCAATTTCCTATGTAATTTGGAACAGCTATATTGGTTCTATACCAGAGGTGGTATTTTCCAATTTGTTAACACATTGAAGATTTAAATTTTTGAAGATAGTGTTGAGCCTTCACATTAATAAATTTATATACTTGTATGGCAGTGAAAAGTTTTTATACATTGGCATTTTAGACAAGCAGTTTTACTTTTATTTTGCAGTTGGCTCGTCAGAGCAGGAAGTTGCTGTCTCATCTGAATTCCTCTCAGCTGAACATATCGTCCTTTCACAAAGGTAAATGTTTCAATATATCATCTAAACATAATTTATAACTCTTCAGTGATGGAATACTAACTGCTTTCTGTGCGAAGAGACTGGCATGATTTCAATTTTCCAAGATCCAGGGTGTGTTTCAAAGAGACTTTCATTTGTTGGTTTTCTGAGGATTTATGTGCATCATTGTAATTAAAATTATTTTTGAGGGACAAGAGATATAGAACTACTGCATTAAATTAACAGAAATTTTTTTTCCTGTGCTTAGTATTCTGTCTTGAATGTGTACATAGAAGGTTAGGTGACTGCATTATGAGGCAGAAACCAGTGTGCATGCTAGATTATGTGGCACTCATGTACAGTAATATGGGTGTGCCCCAGAGCCATTCTGCGTGTGGCAGCGAATAGGAAACTGCTAATGTCCTCTGGAATGACCTCTGGCTGTCCATTCCATAACCAGTCGCTTAATGAATTAGCTTTCATGATCTGGTTGAGGAAATAGCAGGGAATTATTTCATATTGAACTTTTTAAGACATTTTCTATAAATGTCTTACAAATTATAGACTTTACATTTAAATAATTAGTAACTACTTTATATTAATGAAGCCCAGAAGTATAAACACCATTAATAAGAGACTTAAAGCCTGAGCTTCAGTAGACTTTGTGGTTTGTTTCAAAATAGTAGATTATATAGTTTTGAGTGTTATGAATCTTGCCTTGAATCCATTTTTTTTATTGTAAAATATTTCTGCTATGATATTTATTAATAAACAGTGAAAATTTGACAAATTTAAAGTGTTTTCAGTGGTAAATAAATAAGTACATTACTCTTCTGCAAGTGGAAGAGTGGTCATTAAACATTTTAAATTTTCTTCAAATCTATTCATGAAATTTGCTGTTAGTAATTATTTTGTGTGTGGTTCTGAAGTTACAGACTGCGGCCAGTAATGGTTACATTTCCCCAAAATTTTGTTGTTTATTTTTGTGCCGAGTCAAAGAATTAGTAACCTCCAGCCGTAAGACTACCAGAGTATTGAGCTCTATGTCCGTACCAACACCAGCACCACTTACGTTGCACAGTAATTGCCTTTAATTAATTGTTACGTTTCACAGATCTGTTTCTCGATAACCCAGACACGATGCCGTGCCCATTTATGACGCGTTTATCGCCCTCCTACGTTCGAAACTACGGAGGCAACTTGCTGAAAACTTACGGACAACATTGTCCCTTCATGTCTCGGCTTACTGGCACCCTCACTTCTGCCAACTCTTGCGACGAAGGTAAGGATGGACCGTGCGGATGTTTTGTGTTTCATAAAATGCCACTGCGGTACACGGTATTGGAGATGGAACGTGTTCGATCACAGACTTCCGTCGTTTTGTGGCCTCTGGTAATATCGTGATGGAACGTGTTCGATCACAGACTTCCATTGTTTTGTGGCCTCTGGTAATATCGGTGTAAGATAATTTCAGTAATTCCAGGGTTTTACTCTGTCACATCTCCAGTAATTCATAGAATTAATAAGTGGGTAAGACTGCATCTTATCTTTGTAGAATAATAAACCAATTTTATTATAAAAATTAATCCTTTGATGATTTATGTATAGAATTTGAAAGGAAACTGATTGACATTTATTTATTTAGACCCCGCGAATACGGTACTTAACAAAGCAGTGGTAAATTCAAATGGATGTGGAACTTAGTTCAACGCGGCTGTCTGACATGTTGTATATACTCTTCTTGCATCTTTAATCTAATTTTACTTTGATCGTGATTTTTTTTTAGCAGCCGTGGAAGCTGTGAAGAAATGCCCGTTCTTGGCGGAGGTGACGCCGTTAGTGAAAGAAGCGAGCAAAGAGATGCAAGATGATATAATTGATTTGACTCCGTCATCTGAAAGCGGTATGAAGTACCTGTTTATAATATGAACGCGGGTGACGGGACGGGACCAGTGCTATCGAATACGATCGGCACGTTCGTAATCTTTGAATCGACTTAGCCCCCGTTTAATAAAATGTACTGCTTACGAAGATTACTCACTTTTTTTTACAGATACGTAATTGGAATACTTATTTGTTCTTGTTGTAGTTTATAAGTCTGCTTTTTTCTTTTTTATGGGCAGCTTGGAAAGCTGAAGAAACTGTCACTACTGCAGAAAATGCACGGGGGCTTTATGAGAATGCAGTAACTCAGTGCCCCATGGACAAGCCTAAAGGTGGTGGACTTCTTTTGTTTCTGCGGACATTTTTTTTTTACCTATGTGCATGACATGTTTCCTTTGAATTTGTCGTTCCATCCTGCGAAGTTGTGTTTGTCTTTCTTCTTTCGTTGGTTGTTTCGTAGTTTGAACGTAATTACTTAGGTTAATTCTGCTTCACGTCGATAGCAACGTGCGTAAAACTTGGTTCAACCATTTTCCACTTTTCTTCCCTGAAATGCCCCATTTCTCATCGCCCGACTCAGATTTTTTTTTTTTTTTGCGTTCGGTATCCGTTGTTTTCGGCTCAGTGATTTGTAACTTTTCCTGATTTCTGTTATATAATGAAGACATTAAGAACACGTGATCTGTACAGTTAGAAATTAAAATTGCTTAACGTAAATGACATTATCTTTGAAAATAATTTTGAATTAAAATTATCAGGTTAATAGAAATTTCGACACGCATCTCAGGCTGTACAGTGCATTTATTAATTACTTTGTAATATAAATTCAAGGCCTTCTAAATCTGTTCTGTCTCATTTAAATAAACAAATGACTCAGCAGAGAGGATATAAAACAATGTTCATTTATTGATGGAAAATGTGTACAGTAAGATTATAAGTACGTAAGAGTAATAAATAAATATTTTGCTGAAGAAATACTCTTGTGTTTATAGATCGCCTGCTATCTATTTCTGTTCGTAAATGCATGTAACACGTGGTAAAGCTTGCGTTATGACAGCTAGGACCATTTTTCTATAAGCAGACGTGAATGGAATGCATGTGGATGCTGTGTGTTTTTTGATACAGATTATACTTTTTTGGTCGCGTTCCTTTATTCTCTCACTGTTACGTGGTGTGGTTTTAATCGCTGTTTCAGGTGAAACTTTCCCTTATGAGCAGTTTTTCCATGAGCAAATAATGCGAAAGAAGAAGGACCATTCGTATCGAGTGTTCAAGAAAGTAAATCGCTTGGCTGCGGAGTTTCCTGGGGCTTACGAATACAGCTGGGGTGAACGACCTATTACGGTGTGGTGCTCCAATGATTATTTGGGGATGTCGCGTCATCCTGAAGTGAAGGAGGCTGTCAGGCGAGATGCTGTTCCTAATTTTATTTATATCTGAGTTATTTAGTTACTTCCAGTACCATAAAAGAAATTGAATCTGAGTTATTTAGTTACTTCCAGTACAATAAAATAAATTGTTACCGATGTTAACATTGTAACCCATAGGTTGATTTTTTTATTTCATGGATTTCTACTTCAGAATGGATATTTATTAGGTAATTATGATCCAAAAATAAGGTATTCAGATCAGTTTCTTTAATGTGATTAAAATGGCAGGTTTTATACATTTTTTTCACAGATTGTAGTCTTATAAAAACATCATGTCGCCAGATTTTTCTGTTAAGAGTCCGCCGTGTATAACCACAGAATTTTTACACATGTATCACTGAACTTTCTGTTGTACCGATTTCTTTGTGTAAGAACTCCGGCCAGTCGAAATCTACCGAAAGGCACGGCTAGCACATGCCATTTCAGTAAAATGTTGGTTCTTCGCCTGTGATCCGGCACTTTTTTAGACAGAAAAAGAAATTTGGTTTCTGTGGTTTTAGTAAATTAATTTTGGTAAATGTGACAGTTTTCTAAGGCAAGAAACCTTATGTCATATTTATGTTTCAAGGTCACCGTGCCGTCTTATTATTTTAGATACTTATATGTGGTGTGACATGAACGTTTGTAACTCGGTCGTCGTCTTGAAATGAACTATAATTTTGCAATGACCTGACTGACCTTCACCAGTTACCATTGTTTGTGGTACACAACATTTTATATAATGTTGTGAGCGAGAAATTTTGCGAGTGTTAATCATCTCATGATATGCACACGATATAAACCAGAAATGTCGTATGAATATTTATCGCGTAGTTTTGGATGATTAACGCGTTCACTGTCGTGCTACCCATCGTGAAATTAAATGATCTGTGCCAGTTATTTTTCGGCGTTCGGATGCGTGTGACGTTTGTACAAAAAATCTAAATATCGTACAAACCGCTTGAAGTAATTGCATGGCGTTTTCAGGTCACCTTTAATATTGTTTAAGTGTGTTTTGCTTTTCACACTGTACATCAGTCAGCTTTATACACGTGAGGGAGCCACGTGTTTACAGAGGAACAGGAAGTTATTTTGCGAGAATGTCATTTGTTAATACGTAAAGATCAGTGCATCGAAGCTTCCGTCATCACCTGTGAAAATTTGATTGCTTTTAAATGACATCTTTAGGAGATAAGAGCAGATACTGTATATCAACACTGAAATGTCCTTCGATGTTTTTGGCACTGGTGGCGTGAAATAATAAAAATGTTGTTTTATGTTTTTGGTAGTGAATGTGTTTCTCTTACTCATAAGCAGGATTTGAAGTTTTCATGTACGGAACGGAAAAGAACTATAGTTCCTTGTAAGAGAACTGACTAGTATATCTTAACTTTCAGTGTAAATGTTACAACAAGTAAGATGAAACAATGTCAATTATTTCAGACAAGCACTGGAAGTGTACGGTGCAGGTGCCGGAGGTACGAGGAATATATCAGGAAACTCGTTGAACCACGAGCTGTTGGAGGTGGAGCTTGCGTCTCTCCACCAGAAAGACTCGGCATTGCTGTTTACTTCCTGTTTTGTAGCTAATGATTCCACTCTCTACACCCTCGCAAAGGCCCTTCCAGGTGCGTGCCTTCCGTACAATCGAGTGACTTAATCTGTTTTGTAAGTCAAAGGCCCTTCCAGGTGCGTGCCTTCCTTACGAGCGAGTGACTTAATCTGTTTTGTAAGCGATTCAACGCCGTTATTATGTCGGTCTGCACACGCGTTCACACAGGCTGATTGACATGATTTAATGTATAGTGTATTAACAGATTATGCGATGTAGTGGTTTGTGATGTGTTTTTTTATTTATTTTAAACGTTTCAAAATGTCAGACAACACGAGAGTAATCTTACATATACCACATGGTGTAGAAGTTTTCAGTAAAAAGACTGTGTTTAATTTACTAGATATTGTACTTGTAAGTAGTAGTACATTTTTAAAATAAGAGTATTTAGAATTTTATACAATATAACCTTGGTAAAACAAATAATAATGTTTGGAAAATTCCTGAACAAAAATATCTGCAGAGTAGGCCTGAAAATGGTTGGAGTACGTAACCCTTCTCTTCCATGTTGCTAGGTTGCCATATCTTCTCAGATGCTGGGAACCACGCGTCCATGATTCAAGGAATCCGCAACAGCAGGGTTCCGAAGCATATATTTCGTCACAACGACGTAGACCATCTAGCTGAGCTTCTGTCTAAAGTGTCTTCCAACGTACCTAAGATAGTGGCGTTCGAAACAGTGCATTCCATGACAGGTGCAGTGTGTCCGCTGGAAGAAATGTGTGCCGTGGCTCATGAACACGGGGCACTCACATTTGTTGACGAAGTTCATGCCGTAGGCTTGTACGGTGAGCACGGAGCAGGCATTGGTGAGCGGGACGGACAGTTGGAGAACATGGATATAATATCTGGTACTTTGGGTAAGTACGGGAGTAAAATATATTTGTACCGTCCAGGTGAAGTTCTGTTGGTAGAACTTGTGTATGCATGTTTTCCTCCGGGGGCTTCCCCGGTTTCTCCGTGGCGTCCCATTCACACACAGAAGAAGGCAATGGCAAACCACTTCTGGATCATCTGCCAGGTCCCAGTCCAAGAAAAGGATGGAAGGATCCCGTTCATATGGACCTGTCGTCAGACAGAAAAAAAAAAAAAAAAAAAAAAAGATAACGTTAAAACTGAGACAGGTTTGTAAACGCAGAAGAGAAGAAAATGGGGCAAATTATTCTGTTCATCAGAAACTTTAAAGCATTTTTTACCTACAAAGGGAACTTACAGGTGGTCGACTTCATCGAAGCATTATATTGTGGAATAAAGAAGTGTATTGTATTGTATTTACTACTTTACGCGCTCGTTAGTAACTAGGAATATTCATCTGTTTCATCTCGCAAACAGAGTCTTTGCAGACCACGTCGTATCAGTTTCCCGTCAGTTCCGATCCTTGAATAACTGCGTAGACTTTACATACTTCTGAAGAACGCTATAAAAATCTTTCAGAACTCAAATTCCCCGTGCAAAAGAGTTATTAATACCCGCTTGCTTTCCGTCAAGTTCAAGCTCTTAGTCACTTGTTCTGAACCATCAGATATTTTAATCCATTATTTTATTGTACCAACTTTGTTTCAGGCAAAGCATTTGGTAACGTAGGTGGCTACATTGCTAGTACTTCATATTTGGTGGACATGATCCGAAGCTATGCGGCGGGTTTTATTTTCACGACGTCTTTACCACCGACTGTGCTTGCCGGAGCGTTGAAAGCTATTCAGATTCTGCGCTCAAAAGAGGGACAGTCTCTGCGAAAAAAGCATCAACAAAATGTGATTTATTTACGTCAGCTACTTCTAGATAAGGGTTTACCTGTGGAACTCACTCCCTCACACATCATTCCAATAAAGGTAAGTAAAAGGGAAAGATTAATGTATTTATTGAATTTATTTATTCAAATAACTTTAATTAATAAGAAAATAAAAGTGGAATTTATATAAACTTTTAGATTAATGATATTAATTATCATAGTTATTGTTGAGAGGTATTATTTACTTTAAAATTCTGTGCAAAATATAAATGGAGCAATGAAAATACTCGATGACGTGACGTGAGATGAAATTTCTCATCATTCTATCTCATTTTAAGTGTTGTGTATACCTTCGTACTGTGATGAAAATTGAAAAGTTAATATTTATAAATTGTTCAATACTTTGTTTTGTGTCAGATTGGTAATGCTCTTCAGTGTAGTCAGGTTTCTGACATGCTTCTTCAAGAATACGGCCATTACATGCAGGCCATAAACTATCCTACAGTGCCGGTAGGACAAGAGAAATTACGTCTCGCTCCAACTCCGCATCATACGAGACGCATGATAGACAGGCTTGTGTGCGACATGTTGGATATCTGGACGCGCTTGCAGCTTCCTCTCTACAGATGAACGTGCGTGTCGAACAGCACGTTTCATGACGTAGTATGTGATCATATACGCTATTTACATTTCTGTTCTGTAACTTTGTTACTCTGTCTTGGAGCTAACCTGAGGTTGTGTTATGAATATGATTATATAGCATAAAAATATGTCCAAAATATGTTGTTGGTTCACCCTTATCTTGGAATTTCAAATATTGGTGGTCAGGTATGAAAGATATTGGGATAATGTGAATGGCATTACTTTAGCTTAATTCTCAGGCATTTTCATGACCCAAGTATACATTTGAACACGTACTGTATACTGATATTAATTTTTGGTACTTGTGGGTTATTGGGACACATCGCTTTAAAAATAGGTTAGGTTAGTTGTCATTTATTGAAACAAAATATAATAACTTTCAAGTATATGTCATTTATCCACACACATTAACCTAACCTAACCTGAACCTAACCTAAACCTAACCTAAACTAATCTTACCTAACCTTAACCTAAACTAACCTAACCTGAACCTAACCTATTTTTAAAGCGATGTGTCCCGATAACCCACAAGTATCATTTTCTGTTTATAATGTACCAATAATTTTCTCGGATATATTCTGGTGTACATTGAAATTCTTTAAATACATCTTGTTATGGTAAATATTGGTGAATAAATTACTAAGGGTGAGAAGTAATTTTTTGGATAATTAATTAATATCTCCGTTCTGTATATGCTTATCCGTTTGATAATTTAAGTGATCTGAATAAAAAATGGCTTCGCACTGTAGTTATAAGTAAATTCCATTATCTGAATTGTATAATCCACCCTATTACAAAAATATTAAAAATCTTTAAAGACCTTTGTCCAATATTATTTATATAAATTCCTTTTATCACATTTGCTTCAAATAAGATGGTAATTTATATATTTGCAGTCTTTGAGTCTTCCAAATTTAATACATGTAGTGGTTTCTGATTATTCATAACATTATTTCTGTATTTTATAAAATTCCATTGTGAAAATGGATTTCTAGTAATATGTTATTGTTTTATTTCCATATAGCTAACATATGCTATTGTAAATTGATTTAAAGCAACATTTTCTAGTTTTAATGTCACTGTGCATTAAAAAGAAACGAGGGGTAAAGCAGTCTAAAAATAATGGAGATGAAGATGTCCTAAAACAAATTCACTTAATGTCATCCTTCCATGTGCCCAGAATTAATGGCTAAAGCATTATACTGTAGACGAACGTGTCACCGCTACACTGCCGACTCTTGGTTTTGTTATAAGCATCTGGACAGCAGTGAGTGAGTCCTCAAGTATAAAACTTTTGAGTTCTCGTTACTACACCCAAATATTGTGTATTGATGAAGTAAGAAAGTTTATTTATTTGTTTTGCACAAAGTGTTAAAACTGTTTTTATGAACATGTAATTCAGAATTTAGTGAAATGTGTGCTGAACAAGATCTGTTGTGGTCAATGATATCTGCTAGATTTAATCCTGCATGTGGACCAACAAGATGTATTACAGTCAGTTACAGTCATGTACAAAGTGTTATTTTGGTTATTGTTAGTGATTTATGAAGAAAGCAGATTACTTTATACGTAGGACAATAATAATTGTTGCATGGTGGAATCATAACCTGTGTTTTAATTTTACCTAATTTCTTACCTTCCAAAATGATGATGATGGTGGTGGAGGTTATGTTGATAAATGCAGTCAAACTTAGATATACTAACTTTGCATAAAGTGAAAATTCTAACCTTGTGACTTTTACATATATAATAAAATTCTGTGCAGGGTAGACAAATTCGCTTACCTAAATATTACCAGAGACTACACAGTTTTTCATATACAGTCAGTACTAAATTTGTTGCATAGGAAACAATCTAATTTTGTTTATTCTCCTAGCCAACTGGTATGTAACTAATTTGCAGCATGCTCTGCAGTTAATTATTCTTTTGTGCCTTGCAAAGAAAGCATATTGCAACCCACCTTCAATTTTAATCATTTTGAAAAATGAAATAAGCTTATTTCGATGGGAAAAATGATTCAGTTTTGTGTTGAAGAAAATGCATTTATATTTATAGTTTCCAAGAAAACAGACATCCTAATGCAAAGCTACAAAACAAAATGTAATTGAACAGAGTATTTATATATGATACATTGTTAAAGCATAGGTCTTCAAAAAATATCAAAGAAAGCTTCATAGAATATTTCCTGATTACCTAAGGACCAAAGTTATCAGTCTTGTCAGCCTTTCCGGTAAGATGTAAGATGTATGGTTTTTTGAATTCCTGTAAAACGCCATAATAAATGCGTGTAATTTAATACTAATAATGAAACTGCAATTGTAATTCTTGTTTTGTGTGCGTTGAACCGTCATATAGGCAATTTATTTGGTTGATTTTCTGGTTACAAATGGAGAACGTTGGTATTGCCTGTGGTTTGCATTGTGGCCGCTGGAGTGCAGTTTGTATGTTGTCAAGTTGAAGTGCGGATGTTCTGTGAGCAAAGTTGGTATGATGTAAACAGATTTGTCTTCATTCACTAATCGTGCAAGATGTTTAATGGGGTGAATTATTGTGTTGATTTTTGATGTGTCGGGAGGGGCAGTTTGTCTTCAAGAATGGCATTTCATTGTAGCAGATAAGAGGAAATGTACATCGGTTGTTCGTGTACGCAGAGATCATTATGTACGTGATCTTAAAAATGTGGAGTTCAACTCACGTCCATGTGACAGGTATGTACTATTTGTGAATACAATTTATGTGCAGTAGCCTTGACGACATTCGAATCTGTTTTTATTTTAGAATTTTATACATATATAGCAGAAGGCTTGATTTATTCGACTGGAACGCGGACACTGAATTGCGTTTATCCAAACAGGTTAAGGATAGAAAAGTGTTCAAATGAAATGAGCTTTCAGGTTCTCACGACGATAAGTATGCTTTCTGGCATGTTGCGACGTGTAATCTTGTAGATATTGACAGTCCCCTGATGATGGAGGCAGAAAGCTCTTCCGTAACGACGGTCGATTTCTACTAGACTACACCTCGCAATATCCCAGAAGACAGCCAATTTTGTGCACCTTGTGAGAACACCTTGTAGAATGTGTATGTTTGCCAGTATTTTGATTTTCACGAAATTCAGTATGAACATTCAGAGGTGTTCTTCGTGCTGCATCTTGTAAGTCACTGTTTCACTAATGTAGTCAGACCATTTTTGTACCTTAGGCCATTGTTTCGCTCTTGTGATTTATATTGTTGCTTCTTCATTCAATGTTATGCAGCTCTGATCTCTCTCTTACGTTTAAATAAACTTTAAAAAAATATAAATAATGAGTTTAAGAATCTTAATAATGCTTTTGGTTGCATTATTCCACCTTGATTAGTTACTGAAACAATTATATTACGCGTTTATGTATGGATATAGGCCCCCCCCACCCCGCCATGCTAAAAACATTCGCCCCATGTTTCTGTTCGGGATAGAACTTCAGTTTTTGCATTTAATTTCATAGTCAAATGGGTTTCCAGTGACTGGTAGACAAAATGTTATTGTCCTCTTGTGACGTCACCCACGCGTCAAGTCATTTGCCGACACCTGCAACCTCTCGCGGGACTTATATGAACTTTCCTTACCACGAAGACACGCTTCGTTGGATTAATTAGGGCGTATCCTAACCATTAATATGCCCTGTGAGATTTTGGATAAAACACAACACGAACGCTTGGAATTAAAACAAAATTAGGACGAGACGTTTACTCGGGTATTTACAGATGGAGAAAAAAACAAATGAATGGTTAAGTAAAGAGACTGACGTGTGGCTGGTGGCTGCATGCGCCTGCCGAGACACGTCTGTGAGGAAATCAATACAATGTAGCGGGCTCTGTAGCTACGTGTCTTGAATCGCGTGTTGACATCGATGAATCAGCGGGAAAGTTAATGTCGGGAATTATACAGAGAATCAGACGTAGTGGCTTTCAGTTCAAATTCTGTCGGTAAAAGAAAAAAAACCTTGTTGATGTCTAGGTAACAAAATATGTTCTAGCGTGTTGATACGTAAAGTGTCCATACGAAGGAAATGTCTTTGAGATTTATATATAAACTTTGGTCGAGATGAAATTGGCAAAATTATGCCATAAGAATTTTTACGAGTTCTTTTAGAATGTAGCACAGTTTACATTTTAAAGAAAAAAAAACATTAATATACAAATTACCTATATGCTATTTGTTATGTAAATAAATGTGTTTTGACTGGGGAAAAGAGTACAAGTAGGTAATTTCTTCGTAATTTACTGTGGGTATTTAATTATGTAGCCACGGTGGTCTAGCGGTTAGAACGCTGGCCTTGTAATCCTGGGGTCTCGGGTTCGATTCCCGGCGGTGCCCGAATTTTTAACTTGTGTTGGGCAAGGCCGTGGTCTAGGCAACACGGAGTTTTCCTCCGTGGCATCCCAACAATTACTCCATTCACACACAGAAGAAGGCAATGGCAAACCACTTCCGGATCATCTGCCAAGAACGTATATGAACAAGTCCCAGTCCGAGAAAAGGATGGAAGAATCCTGTTCATATGGACCTGTCGTCAGACAGAACACTAAAAATAAAAAATAAAAATAAATCTATTGTGATGAAATGTTTCCTGTACTTCGATTAACGACTGCACGTAGCTGCGTTAAGAGCAGTGGCTGTCTGTAATACAGTAATTAAAAATAATATGATGGTGTCCCGGCGGGGCCCGAATTTTTAACTTGTGTTGGGCAAGGCCGTGGCCTAGGCAACACGGAGTTTTCCTCATTGGCATCCCAACAATTACTCCATTCACACACAGAAGAAGGCAATGGCAAACCCCTTCTGGATCATCTGCCAAGAACGTATATGAACAGGTCCCAGTCCGAGAAAAGGATGGAAGGATCCTGTTCATATGGACCTGTCGTCAGACAGAACACTAAATATAATAAATATTTAATTATATAAACCAATCCCGAGCAATCGTTCACCATATATCAGCTCTAACTTGTTACGAACCGACGTCCTGGAACTTGTTGCTTCTCCAGTGAACCGTCTGTCTATTCTACGCATGCGCCGAGCTGGCGTTTGCCTCTCCGCGTCTCAGTTCGCAGTTCGGCTTCAGTTCTGCGCCGACAATGGCCGAAGACACCACGTGAGGGCAGTTTACCGCGAGCATGGCAGGCCTGCTCAGGAACAGTCTGCTAATATTGGCAGCAGTGGTTGGGGCCGTAGCCCACCCGACAGTGGAGGACGCGCCGATGTGTCCCGAGTCTTGCGCGTGCCGTAGTGACGAGGATCACGTAGTGGGCCGTAGGGCCAAGTCCGTCACGTGCTCTGGCCTCGGTCAGGTAGAACTCTTACAAGTGTCTCAGATGAGTTCTGCCACCGTCGAGGTACTCCGGATGTCGAACACTAGTGTTCGTCGGGTGGATTTCTTCGCTTTTAGACGATTGCCGGGGCTCGTGTTCCTCGATTTAAATAGTAACGTTATCAACGAAATTGCTGGAACCGGTAAGACACTGCCCAAACTACGGACATTAGATCTCAGCGGGAACAATCTTCATATTATACAACCGTATACGTTCCGAGATTTTCCTCAGCTTACAAGTTTGAATCTCTCGGGAAATGGTCTGCACACCATATCGCCATCTTGCTTTCTAGTGCCGACACTCAGGGTCCTTGATCTACGTCACAACAGGCTCTCGACACTGAAGCCACATTTCTTTGCACACACTCCGAATTTGCGAGAAGTGTACCTGGCAGGTAATTCGCTGTCACGAGTTCCCAGTTTCGTCTTTGAGCACAATCTCCACGTACTTGATCTCTCGAACAATCACGTCATTCGACTCGAAGACAGCGCGTTTGACGGCGTCAACATCTCCGGTCAGTTGAACCTCGCACAGAACTCGCTACGTGCCATGCCGAACACCGCCCTTAAACGCCTCGGCTACGTTCATAAATTGGTGTTGGACGCCAACTCGTTCCGTGTTCTTGGAACCAGCTCTCTGGTTAACGTGGCGGTGACATCTCTCAGTATCTCAAACCACAGACATCTTCATTTGATTCACCGAGAAGCTTTTGTGAATCTGATCGACTTGGAAGAGTTACTAATTCGTGGAAATCAAGCACTGACATACGTGCATCCTAAATGTTTGGTAAATTCACCAAAATTGAAGATCTTAGATCTTTCTAATAATAACCTCGTCACCTTGGAACAGGAGCTGATAAAAAACACCCCAGAAGTAACTGAACTTCGCGTCGACAACAACAACTTCATCTGTCATTGTAGTCTGTCGTGGCTGCAGAACGTAACTCAAGATGAAGTGTTTTGCTCGCAGATAAATAATGGTAGCTCGATGGCAGTAACTCAGCTCAGGTCTTCGAGATGTCCCCCATACATCATACCTTTGTTCCCCGAGTCTTATTACGAGACTCTGAGCAACAACGCATCATTTCAATGCCGAGCTCTTGGTGCACCGAACGCAAAAGTGAATTGGTTCTCGAAGACCGGACAACGTCTTTGCAATGGTAAATGTTCCGGTCGTCTGTGTGTTTCCGACCACACTCTTACCTTGCAGTATCTGCACAAAGATGACACTGGAACTTACAGATGTGTGGCCAGGAATGAAATCGGCGAAGACACTCGCTCGGTGGCACTTCACGTCCGAGGAGTCAACGTGAATCTCCTCCCGTTATCCGTGACCTCCACCTTCGTTACGCTCTCGTGGAACATGTCGAGTTCCGTCTCCAGTAACTACGTGCTCAAATACGTGGAAGTCGTCAACAGAACCTTAACCCCGTCGGGTACAAGTAACCCGAAATCTGTGACGTTCTCGGTTGGACACAAAATGCACTCTTATACCATACACGGACTTAAACCCGGGAGCACGTATTCATTTTCGCTTTGTATTCAGCGCGAAGAATACACTTTGGTGATATCAACAATTTTGGTTACGACTCGAAGAGAAAGTTTCTTGCTTACCCTCGGCATCGAACGTAATTATCTGAGTGTCATCGTTGTAAGCGTGGTTGTCGGCGTCGTCTCGACGACCTGCGTCGCCTTCTGCGGTCTCCGATGTTGGCGTCAGCGTATGAAACTACAGAATGAGTCGGCTCAGATGGGGAAAAGTGACTCCAGCTACTCGGCTCGTTCGATCTTACAGTCTTCTTCCACTCACTCCAACATGGCTTTTATAACCTACATCAACCTGACAGACGAAACACTTCTTGCGGACCAAAGCACCGAGAGCGACCTCTTGGGATTCGCGTGATGAAACCGCGAAAAACGAGAATGAAATGAAAGTGTCCCGTTCTGTGTAACTGTGAAATTATCAACAAAGCCAGAAAGAATTTATAGTCGGCGCTGTAGTTTATGGTGGAATATTCAAGGGGAAGGCTAGGAGCGAGTCTCTTGTGCGACAGTATAATGCTAACTGCACGGAGGAGCTTATCGGACTGAACGCTCAAACAAAAGAAACACACTGACCGCCCAAACAAAATAAACACACTGACCGCTCAAACAAAAGAAACACACTGACCGCTCAAACAAAAGAAACACACTGACCGCTCAAACAAAAGAAACACACTGACCGCTCAAACAAAAGAAACACACTGACCGCTCAAACAAAAGAAACACACTGACCGCTCAAACAAAAGAAACACACTGACCGCTCAAACAAAAGAAACACACTGACCGCTCAAACAAAAGAAACACACTGACCGCTCAAACAAAAGAAACACACTGACCGCTCAAACAAAAGAAACACACTGACCGCTCAAACAAAAGAAACACACTGACCGCTCAAACAAAAGAAACACACTGACCGCTCAAACAAAAGAAACACACTGACCGCTCAAACAAAAGAAACACACTGACCGCTCAAACAAAAGAAACACACTGACCGCTCAAACAAAAGAAACACACTGACCGTGCTACCGCAGGTACACAGAGTAGGCCCGTTCGCCAGCTTCTCCACCGGCCAAAAACTACCGCGCCGACTATAGAGCATATGTCTGATTCTTCTTAGAGATATTTAATGTTAAATGTTCTTGGCTTGTGTTTTTCGTCTTGCTTGACGGAAAATGTTTGCTGCAATGAAGAATTCTCTCTTAAGGCAGCCATCGGATGGTGCAGTGTACATTATCATGGCGGTTTTACAAGTTTGTTGTGGTGCTATCGTAAATTTGAGGTTGATACAGCCTTTTTTCGATGTGATATCACTCATTAACGGGAGTAATGATTATTGATACAGTTTTTATATAAATTTCTAAAATTTATTGTAAATACCGATACACATTCCAGGTTACATTCAGGTAAAAAGTAAGTCCGAGGCTGAAATAATCGACTGTATCAGATAGAGTAAAATTTCTGTACCATCCGTAATTTAAAATACATTAAATACGTAGCCTTACATAAAAATTAAGGGTCATTGGTTACTGAACGTTGTGTGTTGATGGTGTCCAATGCCGAACCTTGAATTTACATTATCTATCACGTATTTTATACATATCTTGGTACATCGCAAGCAGAAATGCTGTTTTAAACCGTATATTCAGTGTGTGAAAGGACCGCTAATCGATAATTTTCTAATGGGCCTCAGATGGCGGTTCAATTTTATTGAATGACACGTGACCTTAAATATACACGAACCAAACGTATCACTCAGTAACTGAGGGGTTTAAACTGGCTTTAGTCGGATACGACGTTACTGATAAATTCAGTAGTGATGTATGATATTGTGAGCTGGGATATTTGGCATTCCATATCAAGTTTTGTGAACTTGTCAAAGAGTCTGATGTTTTTTGTCGACGTCGAAGAATTGAGTAGACTCGAGTGGGAATCTTAATTGGATGTAGTGATATTTTTATTTACAACTAAGGATTAAATACACTCACTTCAGAATCTTAACGTGAATGCAGAGGTTTGATCAGTAATTACTGTGGATAAGAAAGGAAAACTGAAGATTGTTTGCCTTCGCCATGTCGAAACAGACATCTTGTGACTGTAAACTTAATTTTACGTATTGAGTGTAGAGTGACACCAGTGTAGAATGTTGGAAAAGTGTTCATATTGCATTTCTTGTGTTATGTTTTACAACGCTCAGGGTCTTATAAAATGTCTCTTATAAAACAAAAAAATTACCCGAATTTTGACAGGAAACTTACCGTGAACTTGTAACTATTCAACCAAGTTATATGGAAAACAAATAAATAATGTAACGCATCGTTAATAGTTGTGGTACGTGGTCTTGATAAATTTGTCATCTTAATCGATTTATACAGGGTGTTCATGAAATACACGGCACAAATTTAGGCTCGTTTTCTATGCATTATGGTTACAAAATACAAATCCAACGGGTTTAAGTTAGGTGATATTGTGGGTCGTGGTTTAAAAGAATAAGATTTCAAAGGCTCGTGTTTACGCAAGTTGCGCCGTGGATTTTATAAACACCCTGTATTATGAGAACAATTTTCTTCCAACAATCATTCAAGTTAAACACCCTGTATTATGAGAACAATTTTTTTTTCCAACAATCATTCATGTGTGACACCTTGCCTCAGCCAAAGGACTGACTGGCATTGTAGAATTCATAACAGCGCAGGTAATAATTATTCCTGGTGTTTCATGTTTCGGAGTGAAGGCATTAGATTTGCGTGATTGATTAGCTTCACGTGCTAGGGGCCTCGCCCCTGGAAATAAGTACAGGACAAGAGGCTGGGAGGGTCCTCAAGCCTCTCTGCTTTTGATGGGAAAACGAGATAAATGTCTGCCCGGTCATTCAGACCTTAACCTAGTCATTGTTACCGACTGAGCCTTCCAGCCCTGAAATCGACTAGTCTGCTGTTACACTCTGTGTACAGTTGGATTAAGATTAATGACACCTACGGCTGTCAGAGGCAGCGTGAAGTATTGATATTGATATTTGACTTAACGGTAGGACTATACAGGGTGTTTCAAAAAGGTATATACACATTATAATACGGAATAGTAACTTTGTTATCGAGGGGAACCTAACGGTAGCCATTTTGAACACCTAAATTATATTCGCTAATTAACCAAGTCCCAGTGCTGGCGTATGTGATGGTTTAATTTATTAAAATGTCTATTATATTTATTGAATGTGTGTCCATCGTTTAATTTATTAAAATGTCTATTATATTCATTGAATGTGTGTCCATCTTTTTGGGACTCCGTGCATATGAAACTTAAGAGGAAATTCCACTTTTATTCAAAATACCAGCAACTTTCACGCCTCCTGGAAGACTCTGGATCATATTTGACGTATATTCTGACGTATTTTTCTCTCTTTATTTTTCATGCGGTGTAGTCCAGATGTTCTTAACCTGTGATCAGTTTAGGTTAGGTTAGGAACTTTGTTTAGGATCGTGTGTTATTGTATAATATTTAAATTAAATTTTATTTCAACAAGTGAAGAACGGTCTCCTTGCAGTATACCCCCCCTCCCCATAATTATAAACTTGACGTACGTAATAAATAATCAACTTTCCTATTAGCAAACAGACTTAATTGAAAGTTTGGTTTTGAACAGAGTCTGCTTTAGGGATATTTCAGGTTCTCACGGCTGTGAGTATGAAGCTGGCTGTCTTCCGGGTTGTTACGCCGTGTAGTAGAAGTTTACAGATGTTTCAGAGGTGCTTCGTACCTCCATTATCAGGGCGATCGCTCTGATAATAGAGTGATTATTGCCTTAAACAGTTTCAACCATTAGATATTTGTAATGAGGAAGTTTTCTGAATTATTAAATATTATTTAGGCGATATTCGATTTCAGAGTCTTAATGCAGGTTTTGTTTGTGATGGTATATCTGTTTAATGACGAAACAATATCGAATTACATCAGCCGCAGGCCACGCAATTGTTAATTACTGTCATCGCCGCTGAATCCCTCGTGGCGTGACTGGCGGAGTACCCAAAGCTATTAAGATACGAGGCGATTGGGTAGGGGGGAGCAATTGTAGAGTTCGAGGCACAGCCGTTCAATTCCCGGTTGATTAGTTCGTAGCAGGTACAATCGGGCATGAGAAATTTATAAGCGACGAGGGAAGGAGACAAGAATGTAGGAGCAGTAGTTTCCAAAGATGTAATAAAATCGGACGACGTTACTAAAGCCCATTTCCTTCGCCGTTTACAGGGTGGGCCAACTTTTTTATATCCTCGGGACAATAATGATTTTTTTCCTGTGGGATCTAGGGCCAATAAACCGTTCCTGTGCATTTTTTTTTAAATTTTCGTTATATATGTAGGCCTCGATTTACGACGGCTCGTTTTACGCCGTTTAATATTAAGGCCCTTTTAAAATAATAATTAAAAAAAAGCAAATATCAAAAGGAAATTTGTAAACGCGACACAGGAAGTGGGTACCTAGGCGGCGCTAGTGTCGGTGTCAGTTCCTTTCTCCTCGTCCGCCGATACAAAATTCTTCCTCGATTTACGACGGTTCAGCTAACGACCCTGAGGAGGTGTAACGTAACCCCGGCGTAAATCGGGACCTACCCGTATTCAACAATACTTTTTCTTCATAATTTACGTAGTATATGTAAATTTTATATGAATTTTCCATCTCATCCTTCGTTCTACGTGTCACACCAAACTCATCATTCTTCATTCGATGACGCTAATAAGAGTTTTCTACGTCTCGGATAAGATTTTGTTTAGCTCTTCGTGTTAAGAGGTTGTCATCTCCTCTTAAAATCCTAGTTGGAGGGCTACCCCTTATCGGCTGTCTGCACCTGCTGGGTATTCGTTGTATTTGCACTTAGTATTCACACCAGGTGACCGCCTGCTGCATCTGCAACCTCTGCGCAGTGGTACCACCATAACCTCTCAACATGGCCGCTGAAATATTTATTAGTCGCTGACTTCTCAAGCCAGAGGCCTCTGCGGTCGACCTGAAAGCTCTGACGTCACTCGCGGAGGTTTCAAACGTAATTCGAAAACGCTCGTCTAAGTTACCTGGTCACAGTTTTAATTAATTAATTATTTATGTACTGTACCCGGAACGAAACTGCGCGCTCTTCGTGCGTTGCTATCTTATGAATGCAAAAACAAACGCTTATACTATCCAAACCAAAAACATTATTGATACACGAACTCAGCGTGATGTTAAATACTGTCACTGGGAAATAATGTTTGTAGTGTGCACAGTATTTTATTTATTTATTTGTAGTGTTCTGTCTGAGGAGAGGTCCATATGAACAGGATCCTTCCATCCTTTTCTCGGACTGGGACCTGTTCATATACGTTCTTGGCAGATGATCCAGAAGTGGTTTGCCATTGCCTTCTTCTGTGTGTGAATGGAGTAATTGTTGGGATGCCACGGAGGAAAACTCCGTGTTGCCTAGACCACGGCCTTGCCCAACACAAGTTATAAATTCGGGCACCGCCGGGAATCGAACCCGAGACCCCAGGATTACAAGGCCAGCGTTCTAACCGCTTTTTAAACTTGTCACTGTCAAGTCTTTCTTTAAAAACGGAACTTAAGTTTTCACGAAGAGATATGACTCTTGAAAAGACTGAAAACTCTTGAAATTTCCTTTCGTATAATGTCAGAAGCAACTTGGGTTTCTAACACGTGACTTAAATACAATGAAGATTTATGACTTTATTAAAGGCTTCCTCTTTCGCTGGGATAAATTACTCTTCTGTACCGTCTTTCACCTTAAAGTTTCTCTAGCAAATTCCGTACGTAGACGACCAAAAAAAGTTGTCGTACTGCATGTGTGGAAGGAAGATACAGTTTTGTGAATTTAACATTCCAAACAAAATGGCTCACGCTGTGTGTTTATAACCATTCCGGTTCCTTTGTTTTCCGAGAATAAATTTTTCTTCTATCTCATACATTATTTCTCATGGATGCTCCCTTTGTCTCAGAGGCTCCTGCTAACTCCATGGGGCAGAGCCCTTCTCCAGTAATATATCTGTCTTTCATAAAACCAGGAGTTTAATTAACCTGTCTACAAGAACTCGTCGCTAACACTATCTTTACGATCCAATTTTAATATTATCCTCTCATCTATGCCTTGATCTTTCAAGTTGTCTCTTCCTTTAAGGATTTAAAAGTAAATTTTATAAGCACTTCTTGTATCTGGACTGCATGCTATACGCCTCGCTCATCGTCAGTATAAAACCTGGTTAAGAGTAGTAAAAATTATTATTCGGTGTTCTTTAAAATCCTTTTACGTATTTCTGGATGTGATACGAGGACTTATGGGTTATGTTTTATGGTCTTTCATGGAATAGAACATCAGTCCACCAGTCTCTAGGTAGTCACAAGATGTCTGTAACGGAAGGTACAAGCGATGTCCTCATTAGTAAAAGACAAAAACTTAATGAGTTATCGTAAGCTTTAAACCCAGGCTGTGGGAGATACGCGTTTAGAGGACTAACGTTTTCTGTATATAAATGGTGTTTGCTTTAAAGTTCAAAGACATGACATAGGTCACTGTAGTCTTTCATGTTATTCGCCTCTGAAATCAAATTAGACGCCTTGTAGACGAGATGAATTTGGTGGTGCGAATTTCATTAGTGTTTGCATTCGTTCGTCTAAATTTTGGTCGAGAATGAAAACATTGCTCATGAACTGACATGGAGACAGCAGAATATGAAGTTTAAACTTAGTTAATATAAGTCAGTGAGTGGAAAATATATTCTAGGGCATTTGCCTTGATCAACGCCAACACATCTCCACAAGAGAACGTTTTCGAAGAGATTTCTTCAACAAATTTCAATACGCATTTCTTGTTTCTCCTTACCTGTTACGACACAGAGTTTATTGTTCTAAGAATATCAGTGTGACGTCTTATAATCACGAAATTACATCGTCGGAGATAGACTGATTTTTTTTTAAATATCTTCAAAGTTCACGTGAAATCAGATGTGTTGAGAATAATTCGTGGAAAAAAAATCAATATGAATCTAATTAACTTTGAGGAGCTTAATGAGTAACTTTGCAACAGAATTAGTCGTGTTATTTAATACAATAAACCCGGTAGGAGTCCCTTATTCCACGATATTTGCCAGAATGCGTTCATTAACAGGAGATCGGTATTATTGGGTTCACAAATTGCTGCCGTGTTCTACAGGGATTCTAGAAACATGATT
>NW_019060734.1:0-24592 GCF_000696155.1 Zootermopsis nevadensis | reverse complement strand
GGGGGGGGGGGTCTTCTGTATTAAATCTCTCATATTTTCTTGTTTAGTGACTTGGTAAGTTTGTAAGAGCAGTTAGTTTCGTGATGGGTTCATAAAAAGTGTGCCGTTTCCAAAGCTGCACAGAAGAAATTTGAGACAAATTCACTGAGTATAATTATACATCATAACCTAACGCTTACGTAATATAATGAAAGAATACGAATTGAATTATCGTAACGATTTGTGTAAGCCACGAACTTAGAAGTCGTAGTTGAAACTCGGGAAAGACATTTGTGGTACATTGTGACCAACCTTAACACATTTGCTCAGCGCCTGCGAAGTTACTAAGGAGAAAAGCGAGACAGTGTGTGACGATAGAGTGGCAATCAATCAATCAATCAATCTCTTTCTCTGCTTCTTGGAAAGGAAGATAGAAGCGCCCTCCAACTGTGCCTCTCCATAGCAGATTTCTTCCTACATGTCTTATTACTACAGAAAGGGAGAGAATATTGATCTTAGTATTGCAATATTGGGTTGAACTTTGACTTCTCACCGACTTCCCTTGTCGAGATATGTCGTGGGTGGCAGGCAAGCCTTTCATTGAAGAAGGAACACTGAAAAACGTATGTCCAGCTAACTCAGAGAATCTAATAGTCTCTCATCTAAAGAAGAAATCGTACTGATTTTATGGAAATCTGTGGCCTTTCTTGAGAGAGATGAATATAATTTATTCTCCCGTATTAATTCGTATGTACAGTAATTTTCAATGTTGAAGAACCAGGAAAAGGTTACCAAATTTTGGGTAGTTATTTTCTGGCTTATTTTAAGTGGAAAAGTTTTATATTAACATATTCCGAAATTTAAAGTTACGTAATTATTCACTAAAATTCACAGCGCTGTGATTAATGATGCTCTAAGACAACTGAAAATTTGCTTAATATTTTAGTGTTTTCTAGATTATGTTTAGGGGTTGATGCTATTAATATTTCTGTCGATAGTTTAATGACGAGAAGGGCTATTGATTGATTTTGTGTTTGAACGCGTGCAGTTGACTGACAACTAATCTGTTTACAAATAACTTCATAATATTTCGGCGTGTTCGTCGTATTGACGTAGGGTGTTATGCTGTTATCTCCTGACATCCCATTCTACATCGTTATCTGCCCCCAATTGCAGGCCACCTGGACCGAAACAGTCCGTGTTCCTACGTAGGCGTCGGCAAACAATTTAGCATGACGGTGACGTCAGAAACGAATTTGACTTGATAGAGTGGAACACGTCTGTACCATGAAAAGTGAGTAGTTAAAATTATGTATCTTATTTTCCTTTAATATTTTCCAGCATTTCTTTCAATTCTGTAACTTATAAATATTTATTTGTTTAAATCGTGTCATTCTAATCACAATAAAATTCCTATTAAATATTAAAATATTACTATAATTAACATTTAAATATTTAAAATATATTAAATGATGTTCTCTATCGAAATGTTCGATGATCTAATATTTCGATAGAGAACATCATTTAATATATTTTAAATATTTAAATGTTAATTATAGTAATATTTTAATATTTAATAGGAATTTTATTGTGATTAGAATGACACGATTTAAACAAATAAATATATCTAATGTAAATCGAACATTTCGATAGAGAACATCATTTAATATATTTTAAATATTTAAATGTTAATTATAGTAATATTTTAATATTTAATAGGAATTTTATTGTGATTAGACTGACAAGATTTAAAAAAAATATATATTTATCACAATATGACGCAACTTTATCATCTTATAAATATTTATATTCTTACTGAAATAAAATTAGTAGATCTTATGCCTTTCTGCACATCAACTTTATTTCCAAAACAATCTGTTTCATAAATTGTGTTGTGTGTTTTTGTCTGCCTGTATTTCGATATTCCACTCACAGAGAGAAGTTAAAATCCTGAAGGAGATCGGTCCATTGTGTTTGAGATGCAGAACACGACGCCCTTCGGTCGTCTTTCTTTCTAGCGACTCTTGTGCGGGTTTAGAAGAAATCCCTAGTTATTCTTCTTTTCTTACTGTATCGCGTATTTCTAAGAGACACAATAGCAAAGCTTTTGTATACTTCGGGACGAAGCCATTTCCAGCATTTTACGAGCTGAAGCTCGACTTAATAATATTTAAGAATTCAGTCCGTACCGCGAAGAAAACACAACGCCACACCCTTACAGTGATCAAATGGTTAATGCTGTTTAAGTAAATGTTTACAGAGAGGATTATACGAAACACGTAAATAAAAAAAAATGTAGAGAGATTTACGGATTGTTGAACCAGATGATACGTGTAGTACCCACTGGTCGTAATTATTTTAACAACAGAAATTCGTTTTATTACATTTTTCGAAGTGATTAGGTACGTTGAGTTGTTAATGGATCAATAATGAATTGCACAGAGCTACGCGACGTTGTATGGATTGGCATCAAATTTCTTTCTACTAGGGCAGATCGCTCCTTTCTGAGCTCCTCGGGGGGGTTAGTCAAGTTTTTAAAACGCGTTTTAAAATCTTGAGTAAGAAACTAAACCAGCCCCCCGAATGGGGGGTTAAAACACTTGACCAAACCCCCCTTCGGGGGGGGGGGGTGGTTGCGTTTTAAAATCTTTAGTGTCTTACACAAGTCATTTGTTTACTCGGCATTGTTGTGTTGGTACAACAATGCCGAGTAAACAAATATAACGTAACATTGTTTGATGACGTCATTTTTTGATAGACGACAAATCACAAATTTTTATAGTAGACATTTGTTTCTGTAGTTGATAACTTTATTTGTTGATACAGCCGTAAGGTTTATTAACAAGGGCTTCCCCGGTTTCTCTGTGGCATCCCAACAATTACTCCATTTACACACAGAAGAAGGCAATGGCAAATCACTTCTGGATCATCTGCCAAGAACGTATATGAACAGGTCCCAGTCCGAGAAAAGGATGGAAGGATCCTGTTCATATGGACCTGTCGTCAGACAGAACACTAAATTAATTATTAATTACAGCCGTAAGGTTTATTAACAATGGCTTTGTAGTTAAATTTTTTCTTTTTTTTTAAAAAAAAGGAAATTTTTTATGTACAGTAACGTAGATACCAGTAGATGTTTTATTTTGTGTGAAACACCATTGACAAAAACTAGTCTAATTCTGCAACCCTAAATTTAATTTAAAAGGTAACAGAATAACGGTCTTCTGAGTTGTGGCACTGTGTAGTCTGGTAGAAGTTTAGCAACGTTTCACAGGTCCTTGCTGCCTCTATCATCAGTGCGACGAGTGTTGTAAATATTCTTATAAGAATTGTTTTAAATAACAAATTAATAGTCACATGTGTTCAAATTACTCTGCTCTGTATTTGATATCTCCGTATTCTGTGAACATAAACATTTTGAAGAAGATATAACACTTCTCGTTATATTTTATGCGTCAAAGTTGACGTTGCGTTAATACAAATGAGTTATTTTTGTGTCTGACCGAATTTTTCCCTGTATTTTATCACAAAAACACCTGACTAGTGTGGACCTTCGAGGGCATGAAACATGTAACACTTATTCATGTGCGTAATGTAGTAAGCATTTTCCGAAGGCTACAAATAAGAAAAGTCTTTTCGCTATCAGCTTTCTGTCAGTTCTCATTTTAGGTTTCCTCTCCTACTGGACATGATAGTACACTAGTAACATTTCTCTCCTCTCTCTCTCTCTCTTTTGTCAATATTGTCTTCTTGTGCCGGTTGTTCCACTGATGGTCTGGGGTACCTCTCCCCAGACCCTATTCTCTATTTCTGTGGTGCCCACGTCCAGTGGCGGATTCATAAACTACATATTCGTCTGCGTCCCTTATGAAGGCCGTTAGATAAACAAGTACACTTAGTATGAATTTTGTTAGAACACTTTCATAACGAGGTTACTCAAATCGAAAGAAGTTTTAGATTTCTCTTCGTAGAGGAGATATTACCGTGATGGAGGCAGTGAATTCCTAGGCGTCACAATTTTAAATTTCTGTGTCTGACACAAACATTTAAATAAAACTGGCACGACATTAAAATACCAGTAAAATTCGTAGTTAATGTTCCTGAATGTGTTTATATATTTTTTTTCCCCTCGAAATGTAAGTTGGTTATTAATGCGTTTGAACACGAAATCCGTCCTTGTGTTCATGTACTCGCTACTGAAAATTCATTTATAAAACGAATGTGACGCTCTACAGGTGTGTTTTTGCACATTTATTACATTGGACGTTCAAAATGTAGGACGCAATTTCTGAAACTTGGTGATCACTCCACGGAGTACTGAAATATGCATCCCACACGCGGGCCGTTGAGTAAACATTTGCTTCTGTAGCAATACGTGTGGGTGTAAGTTCCGCGATTATCTAACGCAAAATGCTTTCTTGGAAATTCAGGTCAAAGCAATCAGAAACCATGTAAATAAAAGGTTCTAATACGAGAAAGTTCTTAGAAACTCGAAAAGAAAATATAGCCTTCAATTAATGTCTTATGTAGGATCTCAGTTTCTCATGCGAATCCAAACAACGCGTTACTAAGTCAACGTAAATACAAAAAAAAAAAAAACACAAATAATCGCGAAAAGGCAGGCGAAGTTGTCGAAGAAATTATCAGAAAATTAAAATTTAACAATGTATATACAGGGTTTTTATAAATTATGGTTTTCTTCCAATACTTTCTGTTTTAATGTATGCAAATATTTATTTCTACCGTGTAGAAATTTTTAACACACCCTGTATAAAGCAGAAAAAAAATATTTTTACGGTTTGAGGCTCAACAATAGTCAACGGATTTAGCGTATTTGGCAGCATTTGAAGCCCGTTCTTGAAACCATCCTTTGCTTCGCTGTACGTGCCTTCTTTCACCATACAGAATTCAATAGGTAGCTATGCAAACTAGGGGATCGGCTCGTTAAGTCGACGCGATATATAGAATATCGATACTGGTCTCATATCAGTTGCATCTAAAACCAGGGGAAGTCAGTCTTTGGTGCAGAAATATGAATTCCAGTCAAAATGAAATCAAATAGTCTAGGGGTTCTCAACATGCGATCTGTCAGTGCGGTTTGCGTACGTTATTTGTTATATTGTATCACCGTTAAATATTATTATAATTTAAAGTCAATTCTGAATATTGTGTCCATAGGTATAGGACCACAACAAAATTATTTGACAAAATGTCTGTAAATGTAATGAGGGAAAATTTGTTGCAGATTATATTTTATATATTTTTTCCTCTCAAGTGTTTTGCCTGATAACAGAATCCCCTCACATTGCATTCGACTTACGGGACATTTTTATATATCCGTCACTAATGTCGTCTCATTACACGGCGTTAAGAATTTATTCCGATAGGTTTTCATACTATCTTTGCTACGCTGCGAGTTCTAATCTGTCTTCCCTCGCCTGGTCACTTGCATCGTTGTACAATTTTTATGTGACCTTGAAATATGTAGTTGGTGACGGATGATATAATCTAGGGTTAAGTTTATCCCGATACATCGAATTGAATGTGGGACGACACATTTCTTCCGCGAGTCGACTTGTCGAATCCGTCACTGCTCGGGTGTTCTACAATTATCCGCTTTGCAGGCGCATTTCCTCGACAGGCCTCGTGGTTTCAAACGCCGGAACATTTATCCTGTGACATGAAGTGATAATGGTTGGCTGCTAGCAACCCATCTCCCTTCTGCTTCCTTCTGTTCAGCTTGGAATATCGCTCTCCGCACAGAAAGTAGCATCGAATCTTCGTTTTGGTGTCAATGACTTTTCAGAGCTGAAATCTTTCAGATATTTTCCCCAGCAGCATATCGAATCGTCTAAAATACTTTTATTCACGGACTGACGTCATAGAAAAGCCCTTGAAAAACCTCTGATTCCGTATAGCACGAAATAATTTTTAAATGTAATTAATAATTCTCCAGCGTACTTTTTGATTATTAAATCGGTACTTTTGATGTCAAATAACCACTCTCTTTGAATTTAAGAGGCTATTATGAAACGCTTAATAAGACTTAGAAAGTTTAGTGTGATTGTAAATCTGATTTGTCTGAATTTTTGATAAATTGTGGACCGATATACATGGCATATTTGTGTTACGAAAATCAATCGAATCATTGAATAAAATAACTATTTATTTAATGTTGAGAAACAAATGAAACCCACAAATACACTTTCGGAAAAATAAAGAAAATTAAATCACTGCAGTAACAGTTAAGTAAGGTGGTTAATATAAATGCCACTATTCCTTAAAAGGCTAGGATGAAGACGAGATTCCATTTACGATGCCATGTTTTAATCATGAGAGGTTTCATTTACCGTGGAAGACGAGAAAACAGATTTAAACTTAAATAATAATTCTTTATATTTTAGTCCAAAGTGGACGGTAATTTATTCATCTCAGTAATTGAATGTAACAGAGAATCTATTGAGACAGCGTGCTGTGAAGGGTTATTTAACTACTGTTTCGTATTGACATTACAGCTGCTTCACAGAATGGCCTACTGTGATGTGTTTCTGTGTAATTCACTATAATTTTATCTCTTGTGTTGCGTTAGGGAGAATTTAAGTCGTATACGTACACTTCGTCCATTCTTGTGTCTCTGTGAATACAACGAGGAACGCTGGACGCATTTCAGTAATTAATTCGAAATTACGTCAAAACAAGTTTTCACTTAACTACCAAAACTTCTGTCATTCAATTTAAAATAACCATACAAGCACGTATTTACTGTCAAAATTTTTGATTATATACAGTCTCATACGAGCTGTTGGTATAAAGCTGCCATCATAAAATCCCAACTTAAGTAAAATTGTTTATTTTAAACGAATCGGGGTCATCCAACTCGACAGCCGGTCACTTCACTGACAATTCCTTCAGCTCACGTTAGAGTTACAAATCTAATAGGCTGTAATATTATTAAAGTGATCCAGGAGGTAAGAGACATTTGTCATAAAGTTTAATATTCTTTCTGGAAGCGTTTCTAAGAAACAGTTCACCGCGTCATGTCCTCCTACTCCATCTCCGAGACCCAGAGGTCCCGTCACGCCACTGCACTTGTTTAATCCACGTCCACCAGAAACAGAGGGGACGAGCATCCAGATAGATACCGCACGTAATTAAGGGAGGATCAGTGTATCGTGGATGAAGGTTGTCGTAAAAGCCATGGACTGTTTCCATTCTGCATCTGAGCTGGATTACGAATCAGTCCTAACTCTTCTGCTACAAAACTTCTGTATCCTTGGCTCTCGGCCGAAGCCACTGGAGCTGTAAAGTAGCTGTCAATCTGACGAAGGAGGAAATTATGCAAAGTAGCTGTTAAGGAAGGAGTTTAAATTGAAACTTATACCATTAAGTTTCTTCTAACATGTCTCTAACAAAATTCAACAGCCGACAACACCATAATCAACTCTCTTAAGCCCAAGCTCGTCTAAATATATTTAAGAATTCGGTCCGAACCGCGAAGAAAACACAACATTTTGCCATTTCAGAGATCAGCTGGTTAACGCTGTTTAAACAAATGAAGGCTATTTGCACCGAGAATCATGCGAAATATACGAATTCAAAATGAAGTTTTACTGATTTTAAAGGCAGGTGGTACATGGTACACGTAGTTACCATTCGGCTTTAGAGGTTTATTTTAATATGTGAGGTTTAAATGTTTTTATCTTATTCCGGTTGAATCATCGAGGCACTGAAATAATTGTGCGACGTGAAATATAAAATGTTAGCTTTCTGCACCACGTGTTTTGAAACGCCATTGCGAATATTAAAAAGGCTGGCGGAGACATATTAATAGACGTGTTTTGTGCAGTGTGTGTAGATTCGTGAACCTCGCTTTACCGAATTATTTAGAAAATATTTCGGATGATAAAAAGGTTATACAAAGTGAATCACTGGTTTTATAAGAAGCAGTATTTTTTTTTGTAAAAATATTTATGAACGAATTAAACTTATTATTAATTATACTTTAGTGTAATTTAGGACTTCGTGTGATGTTAACTCATGTTGTTTATTTACGATTAAATGTAAGATTTTATAAGAAACTTTTCGTAGTGACTAGGAATCAGATTTTATCAGAATGTGCAGAACCAGACGAGATGTTTCTCTAAATGAATTTATTCGGCTGTGACAAAATGTTTTAATCAAATCCGTCAGTAGTTCCGTAGTTGAAGAACTACGAGCGGACTTTACCAATCACGTTACAGCAGCGGATGTGACGTCTGATCATTTCTTACCGGAATGCATCTCTGTAAAAAGTGTAATATCCGGTACCATCTCGAAACTCAATAAACCGAGGATGGAGGTGAGATAGCTCGAAGACGGGAGGGTAGTGGATTATAAGTTCAGTCCAAAACGTAACATCCTCGCGTGTTGTTTCTTGTTACTCGAAATTTAGGAAAAAAGAATTCCACATAAGATTTTGTGTCACATGTAGGCCAACCATTTTTGTATTTGAAGTAAAAAATAATTGGATATATTATGCTACCAGACAGATCACTTTCCAGGTGTTTCGACTACCAGAAACAAGTTCCTGTGCTATTCCATGGCTCGTTATTCAACACACTGGGAACCATCCTACTGTATCTGGTGAGATCCTTCCCCACTGAATGTAACAAACATTTTCTACTCCTATGTTCCATGTTGCAAATTCTTGTACCTGAAGTGACGATAGGTAATGGTACCTTATTTAAGAGTTGTATATTTGAGACGCTAATTATAGCCGTCTTAATAACATTATTTTTTGTTGGGCAAGGCCGTGGTCTAGGCAATACGGAGTTTTCCTCCGTGGCATCCCCACAATTACTCCATTCACACCCAGAAGAAGGCAATGGCAAACCACTTCTGGATCATCTGCCAAGAACGTATATGAACAGGTCCCAGTCCGAGAAAAGGATGGAAGGATCCTGTTCATATGGACCTGTCGCCAGACAGAACACTAAATAAATAAAAATTATGTACTATTCCACACCATTTTGTAATTTCATTGTAATTCTGTAAAACCTTTTGCGTATATTGTCCGGTTTAATTACATTTAGATATTAAAAATTTGCAGATTAACATTTTCTAACAGATTTTAATGCTGTTTACTAATTACGTAATATTTAATAACATACAAAATACTGTCTTTGCCACAGACACAGTTTACAGAACGTGTAATTAGCTTTGGGAGGTATAATAATTTCTGATGCATTAATCAAATCGCGTAATATGGTACAAGGTAATTAATTTGCGGATCTGAATGCGATAGAATTATTATCAACATAACAACGATGTTCATTAATAGACTTTCCGAAGCGATACGAAATATTTTGTGCCATTTGGTATGATCACAGCTTTCATTCGTTTTACGGGCAAATTTTCAAATTCTGAAAGTAAATAATGGACTTAAAGCAGTCATGGAACTCGTATTACTAAAAAAACTATAATAAACTCTTTCTCAAGCTTTGTAACCAGCATAATGTTTTTGGAACTCCTGTTTTATTCGTAGACATGACACTGGGATATGACATACTTCAACGACGAATATGGGACGGATTTGCTGAAGTGGGGATCTGTTGTGGAAGATATGGTGACGTGGATCGTTTCGAAATCGTAACAAACCCCCAGGGATTCTGTGCGATGCAAGATTACTTACAGTTTGAACAGTAAGAAAGGGGAGTAAACATAAGATGAATTTTTATAAGAGATAAAGCCCAGATTTTACAACCGTTTCGCTTTGCCTTTCGTGAACATTCTTATTGAGTTTCTTTTTTTTTCTGTACGCCATTTCTGTTTCTTGATCACTTATTAGATTCCACGTTTCAGCCATTCGGTTCAGAGTTTGATTCTTACGTCTTTGTCTCTCCGTGCACAAATTGTCTTATGCATTCCAGAATGGTCCGTAGGTTTCCTTTTTTGTAGTTTTATATGTCACTGTTGTTTGCGTTATTATTCTTTCCCATTTTACGAAGAATTTATTCGAATATTACGAAATATTTTCATCTTAAACGATGTACTTTAGAAACCTTGCTAGCCATTTACGTTGGTTTGTAAATCTTGGTCTTGTATATTGAAATCTGTCCTATATTATTTGAGGTTTTCACGGCTGAAGGATGATTATTTTATTCTTCTGGGTTTTGACGTCGTGTATACTCGTCCGTAGATGCCAGCGTTTCGGATAAATATACTGTCTCCATCTTCATATCTAAAGTGGTGATGCTGAGACGTGGATGGATCATCGGTCACTTCAGCCCTGAAGATGGAGACAGTATGTTTCTCCGAAACGTTGACATCTGCCGACGAGTCTACGCGGTGCCTAAACACAGAAGATCAACATCTTCATTGCATGGAAACAAAATCTTACATTATTTATTTATTTTATTTAGTGTTCTGTCTGAGGACAGGTCCATATGAACAGGATCCTTCCATCCTTTTCTCGGACTGGGACCTGTTCATATACGTTCTTGGCAGATGATCCAGAAGTGTTTTGCCATTGCCTTCTTCTGTGTGTGCATGGAGTAATTGTTGGGATGCCACGGAGAAACCGGGGAAGCCTCCGTGTTGCCTAGACCACGGCCTTGCCCAACACAAGTTATAAATTCGGGCACCGCCGGGAATCGAACCCGAGACCCCAGGATTACAAGGCCAGCGTTCTAACCGCTAGACCACCGTGTACATTAAAGACACTTTAGTTTCAGGGTGTAGATTGGGGATGATAAGATAAAAGTGGCTTATAGCACGCATGTCAGGATTGAGAAAACGTAGAGAAAAATATACATGAAGAAAATCGTATATTAAAAATTCTCAGCGAGGTATCCGTTTTGGAGAAGTTAGTTACTTGTAATCATATTAGGTTTGCATTTGGCAGGAACCGCGACCGAATTTTAATCTTCCCGCGAGTTACCGCTGTTCTCAGCTGCTAAAATGCCTTAATCTCGGACGGCAACAGCCTCCTCTGTGCCTCATTCGACGCGCGACGCCTTCCGGCACATAGACGCCAAGTAACTTTATCCATTATGCTGTGGCCTTAAAATGACCCCAGCGATAAATCACCCTAATGGCGCAATTAACGACAAAAGAACACGACACAGAGTCTAAGGTATCCGCCCGCTCCTGCCGCCTACAAATTCTGTGTAGACTAAACCCACGTCTACAATAGACGCTCGTACAATGCCACGATTATGTCCTCATGATTGTTGCTTCAGAAAGAAACAAAATAGAACTTGATCATTGTTTGCGTGTTTAAATACGACGGAAGACTTTTGTTATTCATTCTCCAAGATTATTTTTTATTAAAACTTGGAGATGAAAAATTACTCTATGCGAATATGGACTGATATTTGCGTTCTTGGTGAGGCTGTCTCTCAGAGAGTCTGAAGATGTCTGTCTTCTGGGTTTAAGCGCCGTGTAGTATGGTAGAAGTTTACCGACGTTTCAGAGGTCCTTGCTGCCTCACCCATTTTCATGATAATGGAAACACTTCCGAAACGTCTACCAGACTACACGGTGCAACAACCGAGAAGACAGCCATCTTCAGACTCGCTGAGAGACAGCCTCAAATCTTAGTAAGAATTAATAAGTTTTTTTTCATCTTAAACTTTGTCGTATTCCGTCTTGCTTGGATGAGTTATACTCGAATTTGATCAGTTCTTGGTGTTTTTTTTTTTATATTTTTACTTTTCAGTAGTGATTTAAACCTCAAAACATCCGATTCCTTTTCTAGAAGTTGGGTGACGTACGCGTAAGTGGGAAGATTTTATTATAATTGTCATTAATTAAATAATTTGACAGCGTTTTAGAATTTGCAATGCGACAGACGTCATTCTGAGGCTGACCTGCGTCATACGTGACCCCTTGTAAGTGTCGTGTCGTTAGCTTTCGCCGAAATGTATCCGGCTTTTATTTCTTAATTTGTCTCTCGTAATCGACGTCTCTTGGCGTCTAGCGTCCAGTTGTCCAAAACTGCTAGGACGACTCGTGACTCGGGTAACAGCTTATACCGTATCTGATCAAAATTCTAAGCACGCAAATTGCATTGAATAATATACAGTTAATGAATAGACCAAATTCCGCGCAGATTCAAATGCAAAAAATAATCCGTCTTTCTGACAAACAATTTGATCCGCTCGTGGTCCCATGTGTTGGTAGTGTACTCAATTTACTTTGAGATTCACAGTGACCCCCCCCCTAGGGACGGTTTCTAGACGACGTGTTGATGGTCACCAGGTAACGTCACTTCTAATCCAATTCCGTTGAATTTTAAATGGATGCAAGTCCACGTGGAATTAGATTGGGCTTGTAGTGCCCGGCTACCTTAAATTTCACAGTTTCTTTGCTGTGTGAAACATCGCACTGCAGAAAAGTGTCGATGCTTTTGAAGAGTCAGGTTAATCCATTCCGTATCCTCACACTCACACACACACTGTTATAATCCATTTTAATATTATCCCCTCATCTACAACTTGGTCTTCCAAGTGGCATTTTCCATTCAGATTTCCGACCAGAGTTCTGTAAATTTTATGTTAAAATATGTTAACGCAAAACTTTATTTAATAACGCTTTGAATTAAGACTGATTCCTGCAAGGCCAAAATATCAAAATCTTCTAGCCATCCTGCGTGAGATAAAACTTGTACGCACTGCGTCACGTGAACTAAAAGTGGTTAATATTTCATTATAAACGCAAATAATCTGTGTAAAACGAAGCGACATTGAATGTCATGTCATTGTGTCCTACAGTGGCGCTGATTTATCATCACCAGTTGTGAGTGTAGCGAAAGAATCGATTTTGGAAACATCGATTCTTGGCTGTTATTGTGTTAGTGTACAAAGGAAAACAGATGTCCTGACAATGATTGCTTTCAATGATGTTTCGACATCTGTGCAGTTTATCTCTGCCCGTGCCAATCTAGACATAACACGGACAAACACAGTACGAAAACATAGCGGTCTAACTATGAGGTACGTTTTGTGTTAATCTAACAATAAAAATAAATATCTTCTTAAGCGTGAACACCGTTTAGATTTAAAATTTATTTTTTTAAAAATAGACAAAGAAACATTGGTCTTATAATTCGCGTATCGTGATATTCTTATTTATTTTTTGTGACGAAAACATAATTGTGTACGTCACATCGATAGGGATTGTTTTTTTAGCATAGGAATTACTTGACAAAGTTCGCAATTTTTTTATATTGAATATACAAGAAAAGTCTACGCATAACATAAAAAAGTAATAACGCTGTTTTAATATTACTGCAGAAATTTATTTTTTCCGTGTAACCCGAGATGATGACGTCAGTGACCTGGAAAGCAGATGTCGACTTTCGCTCTAATCGCGTAGACATGTAACGGGGACCCAGGTTCACTGAATTTTGAACCTTTTTTTAAAAAAAAAGTTCTGTCATGTTCCTGCATACAGATCCATTCTCCTTATAATGGATTGGTTAGATAACTTCAACCCATCCTTATCCGTAATACAAATGTATAAGCCTCTTTTCTCTGACATAAACACGAAATGTTTATTTTATTTCAAACTCATTATTTTAATGTATTTTAGATGCGTAATATTAAAAATACAATTGTAAAAACTATTCAGTTTCTGACGATATTTATGTAAATTAAGTTTGTTTTTATACAGATTATCACAGTGAGAACTTTTAAAATTGGATTATACTTGGTACTTGATACTCGTCGTATGTGACTACCTGCCCCATCTCCGAAACGTCGTTTTACGTTTTTTACGTTTTATTACTAGACGATGGATAATATCCAAGTAAATTTTTATTCAATTAATATCGCTGAATTAAAGAATAATTTATTAATTTCGTAACGGAGTACGGTTACTAATATGAAAATATAATAATATTTATACGTTTATTTTTATATATTGTAGTTAGGTTAGTGCCTCAGCTGTTAAATTCTACTGCGTTGACGTAATATTTTTCTAACCATTCGTCCGACACAAAGCCCGGACTTATCCTGTCATTTGTAACTGGGTTTGTATGTGGGGCATGTTACTAGCAGTTGTTAGATAAATCCCAACCAAAGTTATGTAATATCAGTGTAACACTCAATCAGTTTCATACAGATCATTCATTAGGAATTAACTTAAGTAGGGTTTATATGTCGTTAACATTTTAGAGTGGGTTGCATGCCAAATTTAGTGGCATTCAGCTCGTACGAGATGTTGTCTACGTATGTATATGTCGTGTGGTTTATTTTGCAGACATATCCTCGGTGTAATTACATATATCTGAAATGTTTCTTGGCTCGCTTATGACGTTTCGAAACCACGTTGTTGTCAACGCAACGCCTTGATACTAATTAGTGCAAAGTTTGCTGTTTCGTGGGCTCGTACTATAAAACTTTTCACATAGTTCAGTAGCGTTAAAATTGTCGTTTATTTAAAGTAAATTAAACCAGATAGCAAGAACCCCATTTTTTTTAAAAAAATCCTGTTAAAATCCGCTAATACCCAAAGACTCGTCTTTCCATACAACGTCCAACCCTCCCCTGCCCCAGGACCAACCACTTCCACCCCGCAACATCAACCAACCACTTCAGTTCAATTAGAGCTTTTCCACCGGTAACCAGGCATACGCAGTCCACTCTGCCTAAACAGGTAAGCTGCTTTAAACACAGTCCATTACGTGTAGACGGGACATACAACCAAATCATAAAAGTATCTCGTTTAAGGAACGCAGGTAGAAATTTGGTTGCGTTTGTGACCAATTTCTGTCATCTACAGCAGTGGTATTAAACCTTTTTTGTTCGCGTACCCCCAGATATAATTTCTCTTCAACTTCGTACCCCCAAAAAGTTGTTGGTGTATAATTCAAGTTATACATAGTATATAATCTACATTTAAAATAAATTAATTAAATTACATTACTGATTATTCAATGTTTATCATAAAATAATATATATATTTTTAAAAATTTCACGTACCCCCGGGGGTACGCGTACCCCAGGTTGAATACCACTGATATACAGTATTTAAAATCAGGCTCTGTATGTTGACTTGTCATCAATCGGACGGTTTCCAACCAGTAGCTTCTCTCCGCCGAAGACCGCGTATATGCGTCATTTGACAGTATCCCCTTTTGGAATATGTGCTGAAGAAAATATTTTAAAGACACTGTCCACTCTACTGCTCATTACCGTTTCACAAAATCCCCACAGTTTTTCTATTTTCAACCGAATTAATCCATTGCAGTCCGTAGTGTCCTGTTTAGGTCAACACGCAATTTAAAATTGTCGTCTTATCTACTTCTAGGTTTCTCGGTTGGACTCCTGCCTTGAGATTTTCGAACTAAAATTTCGTATACATTTCTCGTCTGTACCAACCGACCAGACGCATAAAGGACCTCTGAAACGTCGGCTACACGGCGCTACAGCCCGGAAGACAGCCATCTTAATCACCCACGTTGCTTGTCAGTCACCTACGCCCATGCCTTTGAGGTAAGAGCGGTGAATGGAAAGTTCCTTGCTCTGGGTTATAAGCTGTAGATTGTGTTTGTGTGTGTTTTATTGGAAGGGGGAGTTGGCTTTCTGGCTTCGGCAAATGTTCAGAGGCGAACCGCTTGCAAATTGTGTTATTATCGATTCGAAATTGATGTGAAATAAGCTAATGCATAAACAAGATTCTGAATCTCTTCTCGACGTGGCACGTCTCGGAAACTATTAATAGTTCTTCGCCATTTTCCTAGTCTGCATCTTCTTCGTAGATCCAAGTCTTTCCCTGTTTCTCTAATAATATATCCTCAGTTAATTTTCTTTTCAGTGCTTTATTTAAAATTATAGCTATATTTATAAATCGTTGCCTACGGCGTGGGGTATGGAGTTAAAATTGAATGTCCTTGACAATTGATGAATGCGAATGTTTGAAAAGAAAGATTCACAGTCGATAAAACATCTATTAAAAACAAAATTATTATTTTCGGGTAGGAGATAATTGACCCCCCCCAAAAAAAAAAAAAAAAAAATTGCGTAATTTGACGAGAATTGTGGTCAAACATTTAAGGAAAATTGTAATAGAAGGAAAATGCAAAAGTGTATTTAGCGTATTCCTTTAGAATAGTCCTTTATCTTAGATACTTGATTATGGTTCTTAATCACCTGATTAAAGTTGATGCCTCTTTTAACAGTTAATGCAGATTTTAAGCTTTCCACTACACCAAACTTAATCTGCGATATTTGTTTCTAAAGCCAGTTTATACGCTGTGTAATAAGGATACTTAAAAATGTATGGTTAAAACCGACACTTAAATTAATTATGTAAAATGAATTACGAAAATGAGACCTTGTTACGGCTTCGTGGATAGGCGAAAGGATTTTGTACTCGGTCAGGTTTTACGTCTTATATCCTGGAATGGAAGCTTTTGCAATTTCTATAAGGAATCTTCCTGGCTTAAGCGTGTCCCCTGCTTGAGTCCCTCTTAAATGTGCAGTTAATTCGATTTCAGTACACCAAAGGCGTTCAGATGTCTGCTTACAAGTTTAACAGAGAAAATCCCTAGTGTACGTTAAATCTCGCAGACACAGTTTCGCAAACTTCCATATTTTGCATTTTAAAGACTTTTTGAAAAAAAAAATTAAAAAAAGGACAAAGTGGAATTATAAATTGTATATCAAAGATTACTTTTATATTAACAACTAATACTTACAGATTATGAAGAATGTTTTGTTTATGGCCTGGACTTGTAGTTACAAACATTTATTATAATACTTTATGAATGAGACGTACTGGATTAATCGGGGTTCGATCCCCGACAGAGGCAGAGGATTTTATTCTAGAATCTGCCTCCACACGGGCTCTGGACCGCCATGATAACGTCACATCTTAATTATGATTAGGGTGACTAAAGCAATGAGGGTGAGATGGACTGGACGTTTAGCACGCCCGGGGAGGTGATAGAACAGTTTCTTGTACTTATTACTCATTATTTAAGTCGTATACTTTCATTTGCATATCTTTCATTATTAATTTCGGTTTTACGTCTAGGATTTTCAGTTCTCTGTTTGAATTTATTTAATATTTTAAAACAGACGCTTTGCGTATCTTTATAAACAGAGATTTCGCGTTATCTGAAGACGCCACATTGCGAAGTGTTTATGTTTCGGATGAAGTAAACCAGTGGTCACGAAACAGACTTATAAAGGGAACAGGACCCATTTGAATAATTCGTGGTTTCTATCGAGTTACGTGTTTGGCAAGCTCTGTGACCAGCTAACCGTACACAAAACAAGTTTTAACTTTCACAAATATTGTCTCAAGTTTTCGACTGCTATTGGGAAATATTCATGAAGGTCTGTAATCCAAACAGTGCAAATGTTTTTGACAGTTCAGTGGGCACAAGGTAATAATTAAATCATATTAATTGTTCATTAAATATCAGTATGAAGAAACAAATACAGAATTGGAGTATTTATTATTCTGATTAGTAAATAATTGTTTTTATTTTTATTTATTATTGTGATAAATATATATTTGTTTAAATCTTGTCAGTCTAATCACAATAAAATTCCTATTAAATATTAATATTTTAATGTTTTAATATAGAACATCTAATGAAATTCGAACATTTCGATAGAGAACATCATTTTAATGTATTTTAAATATTTAAATGTTAATTATGGTAATATTTTAATATTTAATAGGAATTTTATTGTGATTAGACTGACAAGATTTAAACAAATATATATTTATCACAATATGACGCAACTTTATCTTCTCATAAATAATTGTTTGTAAAACGTGAAGGAAATATGAAAGACAATTTTGTTGATTTCTTGATTGAAATCACAGTCATGAATCTGTGTTGATATTGTTATGAACGTTGCGTAATAGCACGGTTCTTTGAGTGACGTCACGACATTCTCGTTTTTAATACTTACCTGTTCATTAATTACCTCTGAAGATTAAACAGTGTTTTTAAATCAAGATTCCACGGTTTAAAGAAAATAAATTTATATTTGGGTTCTTACCGCGGCGAGTACGATGAAGTGTTCTGGGATATTTTGACGTGTTGTCTTTTTAGAAATTTGCCAGTGTGTAAAAGATGTTGACGAATATATGCAGGCATGAATTGTGACGTACCACGGAAAACGAGTGGATTAGCAAGAGAGCAATTATGGCCAAGTGTTTTTTATTTTACAAGTGGAACGTTTTAAGTCTCCTTATTCATCCTTAAACACGTTACAGTGAGCAAGGCGGCTTAGCTATTACGAAATTAATTCCAGCAAAGTCTTCATGAAATATTTGATAGTAATTTTATGGAAATTGTTTTTAGTGCAGACACGTGTTTCTTAATTTGTTAAATTTATATATATATAAAAAAATAGCGATGTTAGACGAAATCTGTGATTGAATTTGTAACAAATACGAAAATCTCTGTCTTTTGGGCTATTAGATATTTATCCAGAAGGCAGACATTTTTGTATTCATCGCCGTGAGTACATCAAATCATACTTTTAAATATTATTAATAAATTAAATATTTTAGGCTGTTTTTTTTTTAAAATTTAAAGAAGGTTTGTAAAGGATTGTTTATCTTTTCCATGCTTTATATGTGTCCCACTTTTATTTATCGAGTTATCGATCTATCGCGATTAGTTTCCGCTTTATCTCGTATATTTTAAATCTGCGTCTTAATATGGGAAACTCCCGGGAAGATGTGACATGTAAACTAATCAATTGTCGATAGTTACCAGTGAAATTTTGATTACTGACTGAATATTTGTGTGTGTGTGTGTGGGGGGGGGGGGGTGTCTTTCCCGTGACACTAATTATGCCAGTTGTATTTCCGAATGTACACATCCGGTAAAACAGGATTATGGGAAGTTGGAACTGGGAATTAATGGATGGATAAACATGAGACTAGTATTGTAATAATTGCACGCTTGTTATTGCAGTAGTCGTCTTTTGTTTGTTACGCTTTTGGTGACTGTTGTGATGTATGATGATGTCTTCTTACTAATTAATGGGCTTTTGTACGAAGTGAGAGGAAAATTGAGTAGTTCTCCAAACAGCCACTGCGGTATCTTAGGGCGGTAGTGATCCACCTTTGTAAAGATATATCTTGTTTGCTCGAATTAGCATTCGTACGCCCACCTCTTGTAACCTGCGATGTTTTGTGTTGAACAGGTCTTGAGAGATTTAAAGCGGGGAGGGATTTGACTTAGAAAACATATTTGTACATAAACCCCGAGTCAATTACGGACGTTTCATAATGGAGTGCATGAATTACGCGTGGGGTAGAAATTGTATGTAACAGTCACGAACAAAAGACGAAAATATAAGTGCGTCGTTGTACGTCAGAATTTGGTCGCGTGTCTAAACAGACGTCGATACAAGAGTGTGCTGAGGGAGTCAGCCGCGATGAAACCAGAGATAAATATACCCACCCTGAAGATGGCAACTGAATTGTTTGCCGAAACGTATGAAAAGCTTCGTCATTGAACACGGCGTGTTCTTGAAAGTCTAGATTGTAGACTTGAGCTCGAGAACGTAAAAAAATATTACTCGCTGTCATTTGTCTGCTTGGGGTTTAATTTTGATTTGTTATTGCATTTCCGAAGCATTTGATCGTATTGTATTGCTGACAAATATTTTTTACTGTTCAGTTAATACATCGTGCAACATTATTCATTTAACTACGTCTAAGAGAAAATGTTTTCACTTTGAGCTATAGAAACTTTCAGAGCATATCTCAGTAAATATAATTGTGTTGTTAGGAAGTTTAGGACGAGTGTTGTGTGCGCATTGACACAAACTTATAAAAGTTCTCAAGAATTAATTGCTTCCTAATATAATTCAACCAGGAAATGTAACTGTAGAAAATTTATAGTCAAGACTTTTAACTGCATTAAACTCAATAAAGAAACGAAATTTTTGCTTAAAAAGAACTGCTTAACTTTAGATACGTTAATAATACAAATTTCTTCAAACATTCTTCAACGTGGAAAGTAAGGAAAGTTTTAACTTTGGTTCAACAGAAGTGGATTTTAAAAGATCTAATTAAAACACAATCTGAACTTGTATTTTTGTTGTGTTATTTTGTCTGGCAGTTAGATTGGGCACTTAGCATCTTTCAAATTGTCAAATGTCAGTAGGATTTGAGTATTTTACGGCGATGAATACGAATATGGCTGTTTTCTGGGTTGTATCCCCGTGTAGTATGGTAGACGTTTACCGACGTTTCAGAGGCCCTTCGTGCTTACATCATCAGGACGATAAACACTCATCGCCCTGATGATGGAGGCAACAAAGACCTAGTTTTTTTCGAAATAAAATATGAATTTTCTTCACTGTTACATTTGATGATGATTGTTTATTAATTTATAAAAAATGAAATAACACTTTAAATAATTAATACGTAAGTTGTCATGTGTCCGAAATTCTCTTCTAGCAACGCGTTGCATTGTCTCGCTCTATCTCTGGTCTGGTGGACCTAACCCTCCGGAGTTTTGTGTCACGAGTAACAAAATCGAACTTCAATGCGTTCTGTCTCCGTCGGTTCCAGTGCCATGTCGATGCTTTCCTAGCCACAAGAAAATATAAAAGACCTACGTTCTGTTTCTAATGGAAGGGACGTAAACTTTGGAATTGGCCGGGTTTGAATTACGCGGTGTGGAGGATGAAGTTTTGTCCGGCTGGCGGTAAACAAACTGCCTGGAAAGTTTTGGGGGAAAGTTGTCTTTTCAACAGATTTAGTCGATTACAGTGAATAAATGGTCTTGTCTCACGCGCACTGAATCGAGGTAACTGTTTCTGTCCATGCTTTCTGTTGCGTTGAAAATATATATATATATATATATAGAAAACTTTACGGAATTAAAACCTAAATGATTTTATATCGATCAGTCTCGATCCACACTGGTCTGTGTTGTACAAAAATATTTCCTTAAACTTCGATAAAATTCTCTCCCATTTACGTTTTTATATTACATTTACAGTAATTTTTTTTTTTTACAATAATTGTAAATCATACACTTCTCTAAGGTTTGGATGTTTTTGTTATGGGATCACACAAAGCCTCAACGGGATTTATTAAGATTCTTCTTCGCTTTTAACATTTCTGTGCCCACTGGTAACTATTTATACCACATGTTTTAAGAGTCAATAACTCTGAATTTCGTCCGGTCTTTTAGCCTGTGTGTCTTATATTACCTAATTTATTTTATTTTTATTTTAGGTTTACTTGATTTCATTTCAAAACGTATTTTAATTTCACTTTTTGTCAAATATTTTTATGTTATATTTTGTGAATAAATTATTTTACCAAATACGGATTCTGATACTTCCTCATTCGCCGTGGTTTTACTTTTCTGTAACAGTCCACGGCTCACCCGATCGTAAAGGGCTTTCGGGATACGATCTTCGTATCAGGTCACGTCACGTGGCTTGTCCAAAGGCTTTTTGGTCCAGCTGCGACTGGATGAAGGTGGTTTATTGCACGAGAGACTTTCGTAATGCTCATACGTGGGGCAAAGCGCGAGACCGAGGTAGTTCTATGTTAAATTATGTAGCCAGATCCACGACCCTTTTATGAACAGAATAATGCACGAAGTTTTCTTGTGACTGAACGCTACAAAATTTAACACAACGTATTACTTTCACTCGGCGTGAAATTTTAATAATGACACAGCTTATTAAGGATGAATTTCCACTGTGGTTAATGTCTGACTGAGCGGGTGTATCATAAAAAAATAATTTTTAAGTTATTTAAATTTATAACATGTGCAGAATTCACGACAAATTTCTTTTGAAAGAAGGGACGTCTTCCCAGATACGACGGAGACGAATGGTATGATGGTTAGGCCCTCGGTGCAACGTTAAAATGTAACCCCCCCCCCCATTACTGACTGCCCTCTCTCGTTCTTTCGTAGTTTTATTCAGTTTTTTATTATATTTAGTGTTCTGTGTGACGACAGGTCCATATGAACAGGATCCTTCCATCCTTTTCTCGGACTGGGACCTGTTCATATACGTTCTTGGCAGATGATCCAGAAGTGGTTTGCCATTGCCTTCTTCTGTGTGTGAATGGAGTAATTGTTGGGATGCCACGGAGGAAAACTCCGTGTTGCCTAGACCACGGCCTTGCCCAACACAAGTTATAAATTCGGGCACCGCCGGGAATCGAACCCGAGACCCCAGGATCAGCAGTCGATTTTGGTATCCCCGGAACGACACGAAAAATAGATTCCCGATTATGAAATTTATTAATAATCAATTTAGGAGCGCGTAACTTTCGTCCTCGCCCGTTATGTCTTGACACCACGAATTTGATATATAAATAATAAATCTGTGTCATCGTCTAGATCTGAGAAAAATCCCGGTAATTTTAGTTTTAATGTCGGGATTTAGGAGTCTAAGAGATTAAATGAGTAGTACCAAAGTTCTGAGCTGCGGTCGTAAATCTCGTGTACTTCCGGGAAGCTACCCCTCTCATCTTCCTGGAGCCCAGGTAAAGAGTAACATATGGCACTAATGTGGTTAATGGGTAACAGGAGATATGCAATAGGGTTTACCAGACAGAGGGAAAACCGCTTATAAACCTCCCTCTTACCTCGGCCATTGTTATTCATACATACAGGGTGTTCAAAAAATATCTTTATACACATCCAATGAGAGAAATAAAGACATTTTTGAAACTAAATCGTTAAATACGGAGGCATTGGCACTTTGTGAATTATCGAATAGTATGTGAGTGTTCAAAGTGACCACCATTAGCTTCGTGGCACAGTTTTTATGAGTGAGCAGCTGACTGATAAGTGGCCACCAAAGTTGCTTTGGCGTATACATCTTTTTGGGGCAACCTGTGTTTTACTGTGCGGGAGACAACTACAAATGGAGGTAGGGGGATCCCTGTGTGTTCAAACGGAGTGAATTATGTTAGAATTAGGAGTAAAATACGGGAACATAAACATGAAACTGTGTATAAAAACCAAGTGCTGTGAACAGACATTTGTAAGGCATTGCGATAAATTTAAGTAGAGATTAGGGACAGGTTAAATTCGGGGAATGCTAATTACCATTCGGTTCACATTTCTTTGTCTTCGTGTCGAAAAAAGCATTGAAATGGTTGTATTCCGTGTTGTTACGAACAGAAATACCTTCAGCTGTACACGAGAGTTTTTTTTTTTTTAAGAATAAATTGTCTTCAGATTCAGTTCTGATAATGGAGGAGTTTCGCTTGTTCCAGAAAACTGGTTCTCAAACTAGTGTACATGTACCCCCTTGGGGTACCACAAATCCTTATTCATATACGTATAGCATTATTTATGTTCTCATTACTTCCAAGTTATTTTGTATGGGATACTAAACGTTTCTTTGATTTAATCAGGATATCAGGAACAAAAGTGTTTGATAACCCCTGTTCTAGAACGTAGATTGAGGACTTTAGAATAATATTTGTACCTAAGAAAGAGTGACAGTAGAGTTTATAGAATTTAATAGCTCAGTGCCAATGCGCCTTTCAAAACGAAAGCTAATCTTGTATCCCCGTGGCCAATCTGTTGGCTGAGAACAAAACATGGTGGATGCTATGCGTCTCCTTCCCTATTCTCATCCTGACAAAATCTTCACTGCCTCAGCTTCCTGCCTCGTTAAAATGTCACTTAATTCAAGCATTAGGTAATACGACCGCCGTACTAACCATCTCCTTTCATTTAGACTTGAAGTTAATCTTGAAAGTTTATCGTTCGTTACAGCGGAACAGGATGTCATCCGCCATTGTCTTCAGTCTTAGGTGGGGCGTACTCCCTTACACACATTCATAGCTTCGTGTCTGCCACAAACCTAATAAGATCGAAGTTGAGAGTTTTAGGTTTGAAGCTTCTTTTAAGGAAAGTCTTTTCACACTTTGCTTTATTAATCAGTACCATGCTAAAGTTGTGTTGTCGTTGCCAAACCCGTCGTACGCACAATGGCGGAAATCCCGATGTCATCGAAGGACGCCAATTTTCACAGCAGACGAGGTTAGGCTGAGTATACGCCACTATCCCCTCGACGCTATGACCGTTCTCGTCGCTAAGCTTGCCGTCGTTTTTCTACCACCGTGCTCAGAGTTTTACAAAGGGTTTACCACCTTTCCTGGCGTCTCCTGAAGGCTACGCGACGGCTGGCGTCGGTTTTCTAAAGTCGCTCCCTATGACAACCAAAAAGGTTTTAGGTCACATTTCTGGTGGCCTATGACGGCTTCGCGACGCCGGACGTCGAATTAATAAATTCGGTCCCAAAGTTAACCAAGGATATTGTGTGAAGGTCCTAGTCTTCTGAGATGGCGTCCCGACGGCAGTCGTATTACATTTACCTTCGTCTTTATTGCCATGTGAGGTCTTATCTGCGGTAAATTTGGATTCATTCTAGGACACAGCAATAATAGGCATCGAGGCGCCTGTTGCCAGTACTCTAACATCATGCCCAGTGATATTGAAAGGTCTTCAGTCATGATACAGGTTTGCTAAGATGGCGAACAAAAGCCCTCGCCACAAAAATTGTTACTATATTTTCAAATCGACGCCACTCGTAGTGACGCTTACAGTCGTAACACCAAAGATTGCGAAGACTTTAAACACCCAAAAATTCGATTCCGT